>SNQJ01S0013911.1:236658-260491 GCA_010110895.2 Picea sitchensis
GTCTAATTTTAGACCATGTCTATACATTCTTTTGTGTATCAACATAACATAATATATGTATAATAAAGATATTTCAAAATTAATGTACTTTATATCAATTTTATAATATTTGTAATCTTTTTAATAAACTGATAATATATTTTAGTTAATACAAATGTTCGTCATGTTATTTAGACATATAATATAATATGATTGTAATTATTAGAAGTTTGATATTTAATTCATAAATTATATATTATTAAAATTATATAATTAATTTATTTAGTCAAACAATGTTAAAATTTTCGATTAAAAAAATCATGAAAACAAAAGCCTATTAAATTAAAGGAGTTTATACTGGGATCATTTACAAATATTATAGAAAGCAATATTTAGCTTAATAATAAACAAAATTAGATTCAATATTTTGATTTAGTCAATTCTTTCTACAAGGAAACGGGTTCTGCTCTTCACTTCTTGTCACCAACCTCTTTATGGAGTATTTTGAGAAGAAGGAAAACAATTATTTCCCTCTAAAACCTAAGTGGTGGGTTAGATATGTGGATGATGTAGACCTATATTTATTGTTCACATAGGAGAAACAAATTGGAACAATGCACAAATCATATCAATAACCAATCTAAATACATTAAGTTTACAATGGAAAAAGAGGAAAACAAACTTTTTCCTTTCTTAGAACTATGCCTGCCTCAAATAATCAAGATGGATCCCTAGCCCACTAGGTATACAAAATAAATGCATATTAACAAATACATGTATGTAGTGGAGTCATATCACCATCCACAAAAAATATCGAGGTAATCAACACACTTGTGACTCGAGCAATAAGGATCTTAGATAACCTAATAACCTAGTGAAATAAGTTAACAATCTTAGACATGTCCTTTAGGAAATGAATATAGTGATCATTAGATTGAAGAGACACTCTGAAAGGTGCGAGATGGCAGAAAAAAAAAGATAACAAATAAAAGTAATGATGACCCGTGAGGTACTCTTCCTTACATTTGAGGCATGACTATTAAGATTGCCAAAATATTAGGTAAGAGAAACATAAGGGTATCCTCTTCTCCTCCAAACCCACTAAGAAATATGTTAGACTAAACAAAGTATCTGATTGACTTGAAACTTCATAAAGGGGTATTTGCGATTCCATTTTCATGCGGAAAAGTTTACATTGGGGAAACAAACCACTCAATAAAAACCAAGTTGAAAGAACATAAGGCTGATATAGTCTATGAAAGTGATACAAACTTTGCCATTGTGGAGCACTCCCATACTTCTAAGCACCATATTTGAGTGGAAGAATAAATATTGTTAACAAAGTTCTTCATTACTACAAAATAAAGATTAGAGCGGATTTGGAAATCGATAAATGTGAGAACAATGTTAATTGAAATGATGGTTTATGTTAAAAGAAGCATGGAAGCCTATGTTTCAACACCTTAAATATTAAAATTAGCCAATTGCTCCTTAATGTGAATTTTGTTGCTGCATTCAAGGTCAACCTTTCTCGTTGATACTCTCTATATTAATATATTCATTCACGGAAAAAGGAAAATCCATGAACACTTGCTCCCCTAAAGTTGAGCCTATTTTAAGGTTTGAAAAGCCAAGACAGATTCACCAAACTCAACACAAGTTTCTAGCTTTTGGATATGTTTATTTTGTTGCTAGCTCGAAAAAAAGAAGATAAGAACAATTTTCAATGAGCTTCATAATGAAACTAGGTGTTGGACAAGACTAAAATCCATGCATGAAAAAAAATTGCAAAATCTATGAGGCGATTAAAGTAGAGGATGAAAAACACTCTGTTGGAATGCTCATCCTACAAAGCCATCCATTTAATTTTTAAAATACTTGTAACAAAACTTAAATGCATACCTTGTTAACCCATAAGAATCAAAGGGAACATGGAAATTTCATTTTCAAGTTATTTAATCATAGAAATAACATAATAAATCAAAGTAATTAATTTACTATAAGTCTAATACATTAAAGTTGGTCTCATAGTATGGTAATCATCATTACATCATCTCAAAACTTTATAAGAAAACTTTAAATATGTACATGTTCGAGAAACAATAATAATAAAAAAAAACATATCCCAAAATAATGTACAAGCTAGAACATCTAAATAGAAAAAGCCTACAATTCTATAATCTTGGACCATCGTCCCCAACCAAATTTCCCCCATATGGGAATTGCTTGGATCCTTTTATGTAAATATAATTTAAAATAATTTATGTTCAGTGTCAAGATAAAAAAATTATGCCACTTAATTTATTTAAAATTGATAATGCATAAATACTTATATAATAGAAAAAGCCTACAATTCTATAATCTTGGACCATCGTCCCCATCCAAATTCCCCCCATATGGGAATTGCTTGGATCCTTTTATGTAAATATAATTTAAAATAATTCATGTTCAGTTTCAAGATAAAAAAATTATGCCATTTAATTTATTTAAAATTGATAATGCATAAATACTTGTATTTCGTTGGGGAGGGGGATTGTGTAATGTATTCCTACTACATCTTTTGTCCCATCTATCCACCACCCTAAACATGAAAAATTGATATATCAGACATGTATTTAAAATTTATAATGCATACATACTTATATTTCGTTGGGGAGGGGGATTGAGTAATGTATGCTTACTACATCTCTTGTCCCATCTATCCACCACCTTAAACATGAAAAATTGGTATATCAGATATGTACATTTTTATAAATAAAAATATGTTCATTAAGTATTAAATTAAGATTTCTATTTGAAATTTAAATTTCATACCATGTAGGATAAACATTATATATCTGCTTGTGTTGATTTGTTCATCTCTTGTAGGTGTTGATTTGTGCCTCTCTTGTAGGTGATATTGATGATGGACCCTCCCAAGATACTTAAAGCAAACTTATTCATGTGACGAAATAACAGTTCCATCTACATGCCCCTCTATCCTGTCTTGTTTACAATGATATTATCTCAAAATTGAACTTTATATAAAATAATACATTTTATTTCTACATTGAAATCAAAATTGTATTGGAAAATCATTTCAAAATTTGTACTTGATTAATAAAAACATTGTCCTTTTGTTGACATGGGAAAATGCCCCTTGTCAATTTTATAGGTTCAATTGGCAAAAGAGCCCAGTTAGACCTTCCTCCATTTAAACGACGAACCCTCCGGTTATGATCCCATTGTTGTAATCCAAGTTTACAAATCTAAAATTAAATGTAGCTACAAATGCAAATTTAGAATGCAATTAATTTAATCCTAGCTAGAAGCTTTTAAGAATTGATTGACATGAAACAAAAAGTGAAACACAAACAACCCAACTACAACATGTGTAAAACCCAAAGCAACTTTGAGAAATCAAGAATAGTATACAAGTTGTCAAGAGATACCTTGCTTCATATCAATTTGTTATAAACACATAAAGTAATTTTTCAACAAAGATGAGTTGTTTTCATTTTTTTTTGTTTTTGTTTTATACCATATCCAATGTCAAGTATAACTTCTCACATTTCAATTGAAATACATTCAAGGCATATACCATGTACTTCGATGGTTACACTAGATTGTGATTTTACTTTACTTGTGTGCATTGACGGTTAGATTAGGACTTAGAGTAGATTTTTTTCTAGTTTTGTTTCTTTTTATGTTTCATATAATAGTTTTCTTGCTTCTTTTGGTTTTAATTTTCAATTGTTACTATGTCCCGAATATATTCTCTACTGAAAAATCTTTGAGAAGGTGTTGGGTGTAAGTTATTTTCCTTCATATTCGAAGGATGACTTCAAGACTGGTAATAAGGTATTAATGAACAAATCAATTCATGGTTGGAGAAAATTCAAGGAAGTTTTAGAAGCTAAGGTCCATGGATATTATCAAATGAAGGGATTCTATCTTGAATTGGATAAGATTTGTAGAGAACACCATGATCATGTTGAAGATTTTAATATGAGATTTTAATAGATATATTATCAGTTTCACAAAAAGCATAGGCCTTTTTATGAAAATGTGTGAGCGGTACTTGCATGCTCTCTCTGTTGAAGAATTGAAAAACATATTGTTAGCAAGTGAGGAAAATCAACAAATTCATGAGTATTCACAAGTGTATCTCTCATCCTCACATTTATCACAAAATCCTGCTAATAGTGAGCAAATGTAAAGCCAAATAATCAAACTTAAAATTAAACAAGATGGGATATGTAGTTGAAAAAGTGTTATTACAAGATGGAATAACAATATAGAAGGCACAATTATTTGAGATAGTCATGGTCATAACCTTGATCATAATGAGTATGTCACAATAGTGGAATGTGTTTCACAACATGAACCTCTCATTCAATCAGAGACTGAAGGCTTGGCATACAAACCTTGAAGTTTCTTGTATAGAAAATAAAGGATGCATAGTGGATTCATTAGATTCATTAGATTTCCCAATTACAAACATTAACATGTCACAAGATTTTGTAGTTTTCTACACTATGTTGTATGACTCTTCTAAAAACATTGATCCATTTGCAGTGATGACGTTTAGGGATACACCACCCATCTATCCAAGGTTTTATGTCCAAGTGGAAGAACATGGAGAAAAGGATTGTAAATGATGCCATATTGTTCATTAGCAACACCTCTTCTTAAAAAAAGACCAAGCCTATGATTGTTGAATATCCAATTGAAGATAAGATTCTTAAATAAACGAAGTTCGTGATTTCCAATGGGGATTGTAGTACATGAAATAAGACCAATCCTATGGTTGTTCAATCTCCAATTGGAGATCTGATTCTTAAATAAACTAAGTTCGTGCTTTCTAATGGGGATTGTAGTACAAAAAATCAACAAAATGGAATCTTTGGAAAGTGTGATCCTCCATCCCAAAAAATTTGTTTCTAACAACAAAGGGAAGGATGATTTAGAGAGAGAGGTATCCATAGTAGGCAATACTATAGAGAAATTGAGCAAACATGGCAATCGAGTATTTGAATTGTCTTCAAACTCTATTCATGTTTTTGGAAAGTGCGATCCTCGATCCCAAAAAATTTGCTGCTAACAACAAAGGGAAGGATGATTTAGAGAGAGAGGTAGCCATAGTAGGCAATACTATAGAGAAATTGAGAAAATATGACAATCTAGTATTTGAATTGTCTTCAAACTCTATTCATGTTTTTAAAAATTATGATAGCAACTATTATGACATCATTTGATACTGGATGGAATCCTTATTTTCTCAAATGGCTTCACAATATGATAACCATCTCATGCTTCTTGCCTTGAATGGAGTATACAATGCTTCATTATCTTCAATCATGTGTTGCATGGTATATCGATGTCACATACCTATGCATCATCATGAGATTCTTGAAGGTATCATTAACTTGCCAACACTACTACATTTTAGGCCTTTAGGGGTAGTTGTTTTCCGCCATAGATCCACCAATGATCTAGGTGGATCTCGGTGGCCATCCACCTTTTCCATTGAATCAACATTTCAAGCCTATGGTTTTGATCAATGACAATACTCACCCTTTTGATGGGGAATTGAATGCAATGCCATCTTCATTTGTTAATTACAAACATCATGTAATGATTTCCTAGTGGTCTTATGTACATGCTTACAACATAGCGTTAATGCACTAGATCCCATTAGAACTTCATAGTTAAGTGCACTTGGGATAGAGTAGTACTAGGATGGGTGACCCACCTGGGAAGTCCTAGTGTTTTACTTGCCTATGACATTTTATAAACTTAGACTAATTTATCCCACATGCATCATGGGAATTGTTCTCCTCTCATTCTCTCATATATAATTGAGGTGAAGGAGGCCCTTCAAGAATGCAATGGAGTGTGATGTAAAACTTGTTACGAATGAAGCGTAGCCAACATCTCTTTATTTTCAGAGATAAGCTACCCCATTTTGCCAATTTGTGTTCTACACTATTTTTCTATCTCATTCATTAATAGAAGTTGGGTTTCAGTGTATTTTTGTGTTCTCTGCTATATTTTTATTTTTGTCTCGTTTCGTTCACAGCATAATCTGGATCAATGGTATCAGAGAAGTTTTCTCCTTGTCATTTCTCAGAGAAGGTCCCCGACAAGGTCATGGTATAGATATTTGGGTCTCAAGCTAGTTTCTCTTGAGGACAACCTCTCTTGCTCGCCCAAGCAACCTCCCATGGCAGAAGAAAAGAGAGATGATAGAGTAGGAGATCCTTTCAAGACGTTCCTTGAGGAATCCCTTGTGCGACAAAGGAATGATATGATGGACAATTTCACTTAGATACTTCGAAGATTACCAATGGCAGCGACAGAGGCATCTTCGACAAGAAACCATTTCAGAGGTGCGACACCCTTCAAGGTACAAGTCAATTTTGATATCCCCTTATTTGAAGGCCAGATAGATGCAGATGCTCTAGAAAAATGGTTGAATATGATAGAATTTTATTATTCCATCCAAAAATTTTCCGATAGTGAAAATATCATCTTCGTGCTCCTTAAATCCATTCCCCATGCCAGAGCCTATGGTTTCCAGTATCCATAGTAGGAAAAACTATAGAGAAATTGAGAAAATATGGCAATTGAGTATTTGAATTGTCTTGAAACTCTATTCATGTTTTTGGAAAGTGCGTCCTCCATCCCCAAAAAATTATTGCTAACAAAAAAGGGAAGGATGATTTGGAGAGAGAGGTAGCCATAGTAGGCAATACTATAGAGCAATTGAGAAAATATGACAATCTAGTATTTTAATTGTCTTCAAACTCTATTCATGTTTTTGACAGTTATGATAACAACTCTTATGACATCATTTGATACTAGATGGAATCCTTATTTTCTCAAATGGCTTCACAATATGATAACCATCTCATGCTTCTTGCCTTGAAGTATACAATGTTTCATTATGTTCAATCATGTGTTTCATGGTTTATCAATGTCACATACCTATACATCATCATGAGATTCTTGAAGGTATCATTAACTTGCCAACACTATTGCATTTTAGGCCTTTAGGGGCAGTTGTTTTCCGCCACAGATCCACCAATGATCCAAGTGGATATCGATGGCCATCCACCTTTTCCATTGAATCAACATTTCAAGCCTATGGTTTTGATAAACCACGATACTCACCCTTTTAATGGGGAATGGAATGTAATTCCATATTCATTTGTTAATTAGAAACATCATGTAATGATTTCCTAGTGGTCTTTTGTACATACTTACAACATAGCATTAATGCACTGGATCCCATTAGAACTCCGCAGTTAAGCATGCTCGGGCTAGAGTAGTACTGGGATGGGAGACCGCCTGGGAAGTCCTAGTGTTTTACGTGCATATGACATTTTATAAACTTAGACTAATTTATCCCACATGCATCACGATAATTGTTCTCCTCTCACTCTCTCATATATAATTGAGGTGAATGAGGCCCTTCAAGCATGTAACAAAGTGTTATGTAAATCTTGTTGCGAATGAAGCATAGCCAACATCTCTTTCTTTTCAGAGATAAGATACCCCATTCTGCTAGTTTGATTTCTACAATGTTTTTCTATCTCATTCATTACTATAAGTTGGGTTTCATTGTATTTATGTGTTCTCTGCTATATTTTTGTTTTTGTCTCATTTCATTCTCAACATAGTTTGATTCAACCACTAAACATCAGAATTAAGGGTGGTTTGGGAAAATATTCCTCTAAAAGAACTGATGTTAAAAGTTATACCTTTTAATGATAGTTTAAAAAGAGTTTTGGAACTTTTGGGGGCAGTTCAAAACTCTTCTTAAAATGTTATCAAAAGGTGTAACGTTTAACATCGACTCTTTTGAAGGAGTTTTTTCCCAAACCGTGCCTGATTTCAAAATTTCCCCTAGTTACCAATTTTAGTGGTGAAAAACAACCACCCCTAAAGGTAGTTCAAAACCCCCTTAAAAGTTCCTTTTGGAGGTGGTTCAAAACCCCCAGTAAAAGTGCCTTTGGGGGCGGTTCAAAACTACTCCCAAAGGAAATTTTGGAGGTTGTTCAACCCCCCCCCCCCCTCCCCCAAAGTACCTTTACGGGGTGTTTTGAATCGCCCCTAAAAGTGTCTTCGGAAGCATTTCAAGTCCCCACCATAAGCACTTTTGGAAGGGGTATTTAACTTCCACATAAAGACACTTTTGGAGTGGGTATTGAATTGCCTCCAAAATAATTTTTGAGGGTGGTTTTGAAACATCCCAAAAAGTGCCTTTTGGAGGCGGTTCATAACCCCCACCAAAAGTGACTTTTGGGTGTTCTTGAACTGCCCCTAAAGGTGCCTTTACGGGGGGGTGATCCAGGTGGATATTGGTGGCCACCCAGCTATTCCAACTGGCTCGTCTTGTTAGTTTTAGTTCAACACATTCTTCTGTACTTCTTTGTCATTGTGGGTTCTACACTTCTGGGGTTGTCTGAAGCTATACACATCTTCCAGGTGGAGACTAGTGGCCTCCCACCTAATCCAACTGGATTATTTTAGAAGTTTTCATGTCAACACATCTTTCTGTACTTCCAGGGTTGTTTTGGGGCCCTAAACAATGTTTTTTTGGCTTGCCACAGTCAAACTGTAGACGGAGCCAGAGTTTGACGGCATAATGTGTAGTTCTCTAAAATACCTTTCCAATGGGATATCACACGCCTAAACTGAAAGTCGTATGCAAAAGTTACGACCCTGAGAAGTTGAGGTACTAACTTACCCATAGGGGCCCACATAACTTTTGGTGTTTCATCTCCTAGGGTTAGGTTTTTGGATGTCTAGGGTTTTGGCATTCATAAGTAATGTTAAAAAGGCTTATGGAGCCTCATTGAATCATTATGCTCAGATGGATGTGCGTAACAAGCCACATCTCTTCTCAGAGATAACTACCACCATTCGATCAAGTTGTTTCCAGTTCTACAATTTTACAGTTTCAACCTATTTTATTTATTCAATATAAGTTATTGTTCATTGGATATCTATTGTTGTTGTTCCTATCTCTGTGTTATTGTATTCAATCTGTTATTCCTTTCGTTCCACTCATAAATTCATATCATTAGTATCATAGTGGTCTTCTCTTCATTTATTTTTCTTCGTGCATGTCCCCGACAAGATCTAAGTACAAGAATTTGGGACTCGAACCAGTCGAGCCTTTGCAAGATCAGCCACGCTGAGCTCAAAAACAACCCATGGGGGATGAGAAGAAATATTATGGACCAGGATATCCTTTTAAAATGTTTCTCGAGGAAGCCCTTGCACAACAAAGGAAAAAAATGATGGACAACTTTACATAGATCCTTTAGCAGCTACCCACAGGAGACACATCTTCATCAAGAAGCGATGCAACCCCCTTCAAGGTACAAGTAAATGTTGATATTCCATTATTTGAAGGAGTGATAGATGCAGATGCTGTAGATAAATGGATGAATCTGCTCGAAGGGTATTTTTCGATCCATAATTTTTTCGACGGGGAAAATATTATTTTTTCACTCCTCAAGGTCATCCCCCATGTTAAGGACTTGTGGGATACTTACTCTAAAAAAAGGGCCATAGAGGAATCTGCAATATTTACGGTCGCCCCCATGTGGGATTACTTTAGGTATGCCATTAAAGAACAATACTACCCCGTTGGAAGCTATGAGGACCAGTACACAAGATGGACCACGCTGCATCAGGAAACATACCAAACAGTGCTAGATTTCACCAATAGTTTCCATACCCTACACACCAAATTGGGTATCAAAGACTCTTAATGACATATGGTTCTCAAATACCGTCACTGTTTGCATAGATACATTCAAACATAAATGGAGTTTATGGAC
The DNA here is from genome assembly GCA_010110895.2 of Picea sitchensis. Lineage (NCBI taxonomy): Eukaryota > Viridiplantae > Streptophyta > Pinopsida > Pinales > Pinaceae > Picea > Picea sitchensis. The sequence goes on from SNQJ01S0013911.1 coordinate 246,474, forward strand.
ATCGCATCATTAGGTAAAGGGAAGGGGAATGCCTCTTTCACTCACAAATGTGGGTAAAGGGAACTCCATTGCATTTCATTGTCGATAGCGGAAGTCAGAAGAACCTGATTTCAATAGAGGTCGTCAACCAGCTGGACATGCTGATAACACCGCATCCGAAACCCTACACCATTGATTGGCTTCGCCAAGGATGATATCTCCACGTCAGCCAACAATGTCGACTGCCCTACAATATCAAACCCTTCAAAGACGAGGTATTGTGTGATATTTCTCCCCTTGAAGTTTGTGATGTTCTTTTAGGCCAACCATATTTGTGGAAGTGACATGTTGTTTATGAATCTAGACCCCACAATGTTATTGTTACCTTGGGTAGACAATTGTACAGGATACCAGAGGTAGCACCTCCTACTGCTATTTCTTTAATCTCTGTTAAGCAAGCAATAAGGTCATTTCACAGATCGATAAGTTAGTCTTCTTTGTGATCTATGCTCACAGTAAGAAGAAGGTCGCCACCACATCCGTGACCTCCACACAGATCATCTCTTTGCAACAGAATCAAGTGGATGGGATCGTGGAAGAGTACAGAGACATATTCTCCTCACCCACCGGGGTACTGACACACTGCCAATTAAAACATCCAATTGATATAACCCTCGATGCCCCGTTGCCTAATGGACTATTCTATCATCACTCATTGATGGAGAATGACTAAATCAAGTGCTAGATCCAAGAGTTGCTTCAAAATGAGCACATCCGACCAAACTCCTCCCCTTGCGGAAGCCTGATTTTGCTGGTGCAGAAGAAAGACGGGACCTGGCAACTTTGTATTGATTACATAGTACTAAACAAAATCACAGTCAGGAACCGGTACCCAATTCCCCGAATTGATGAACTTCTTGACCAACTCAAGGGGGGAAATTTCTTTAGCAAGATTGACCTAAAGTATGAATACCACAAGGTTCCCATCAAACCAACTAATGTATGGAAGACAACTTTCAAATCTAAAGAAGGTCTCTTCGAATGTCTGGTCATGCCCTTTGGCTTAACAAAAGCATCAACAACTTTCAAGAGATTGATGGATGATGTATTGAGACATTTCACCAACTCTTTTGTGGTGGTATATTTGGATGAAATCCTCATCTTCAACATAACTTGGGAGGAGCACATGCAACATATTCAATAGGTTTTGGGCACTCTGCGACAACACAAGCTATATTCCAACTTGGAAAAATTATCCTTTGGCATGAACAAGTTTCAATACTTGGGCTACATTGTTGATGAGCATGGGGTACATGTGGATCCAGCTAAGATCCAGTCTTTCGTGACTGGCCAGCCCCGAACACACTAACAGAGCTTTAGAGCTTCTTGGGACTTGCCAACTTCTACCAGAGGTTCATGTTGGGATTCTCCCATATTGCATGGGCCCTTAGGCAAGTATCCAAGGGCGGTGACAGGGTAAATTTCACATGGGGGCAGGTACAACAACGAGCATTTGAGGATTTGAAGCACCACTTGTGCTCAGCTCCCATACTCTTCTTACTTGATCTGCAACAACCGTTCAAGATTGAGACTGATGCCTTCGACTATGCTGTCATCACAGTTCTCACCCAACATGGGCATCCAGTAGCATATCATAGTGAGACACTCTAAGATACTGTCCGGAAATACCCCACCTATGACAAAGAAATGTATTCCATTGTGCAATCTTGTCGACAGTGGAAACATTACATTCTGGGCAAGGAGACAATCATCCACACTGATCACAAGCCTCCACAGTTCATATAGACACAGGGGAAGTTGCAGAATGATTTCCATCAAAAGTGGTCCACATATCTACAACAATTCCATCTCAAAATCAAGTATAAAACATGGAGCACAAATCGTGTCGTGGACTGCCTCAGTCGCCCTCCTACTGCTAAACTCACCACGATACTCCATTCTTGCGGGCATGAGGCATCTCAGTGGCCCCAACTTTATCAACGTGACCCAGACTTAACCACCACCTATCATCTCTTGGGTATAAGAGAGAATGTCACTGTTTTTCACATCCAGGATGGACTGTTATGCCATATGGGCCACCTTTGTGTTCCCAAAAGTGAGCATGCAAAGATGATTTGGGAGGCTCACTACAGTTGGATAGCAAGACAATTTGGCATGGAGAAAATGATGGTTGTTCTACAGAATTTTTTTTATTGGCCAAAACTTCGATAAGACGTTAGCAAGTATATCATATCTTTCACTTCATGTGCCATCGCCAAGCCAACTGTGATAGCAAGATTTTCCGCACCCTATGCAATCTTGCACAAAGGTCCTTTTTCCATTTTCCTATGCAGATTTGAAGTCCCTTTTTGCAAATCCTAGAGATTAAAACATGATTTTTCCACATATACGCGCCCTGCCTATATTACAACATGCGTATACGTAGGTTGCACCACTACAACCCGCGTACATCGGGAAATGTGCCCAAAATTAAAAAAAGGTGTCGGGTTTCCATGTCATGTCATGAGATTAATGATCCTTGGCCTTCCATATACTAGAAACGTTCTGACTTGACGCTTCAGTTCCACTTGAAGGCTATAAATGGGCCAAATCCGAGCTATGGAAAAGAGGAGAAAAATTCAACTTTGAGATCAAAGTTACTCTGGAGAAATTATTCACTGCACATTAAGTCTGCATCCCTTTGTCATTTAAGTCTGAACACATTGTTCAACCCCCAAGATCTTCCCTTATTGATTGAGAAATTCATTGTCTCTCTTCTATGAGCTTGCCTTTGGTTGAGACCCAGCTGGAAGGAACTTAGTTTCTCGGTTATGAACTAGGCCGACACGGAAGTTTGTAACTCATTCACTTCTGCTGATTATATCTTAATATAAATACTCTTTTCTCGTCCAATTAATATCTCACAAATATTTGAATTATTATTCCATGGGCGCATTTTTTATGAATGTTGATGGATTATGCTATTGAATGTGCTAATATTATATATTATTACCATATGCTTGCGTTGCTTGGTTGTTGAAGACTAGTTGCATGTATATTGCTTTGGGTCAAGTGCTCAACGGTGGAATTCATCGAACGTCTGAATGAGGTAGGCCTCTTATCTTGTCTTGTTAGCATATTTGTTTATATAGAATACTTGAGATTAGAGTTGATTTCTACAGTCATTTTCGTCTGTTGTAGTTTACCCCTAGCCACAGAGAGATTTTCCTCGTAATAGAATTGGCGACCATACTGGGGATATAATCTTCATTTTCGGGCTTTGGAGTGTTTTTCTCATTAGATTTCTCTCGTTCATATTGAGTTTCTTGTCGTATGATTTCTTGATAGCCTCTGTTCACTCTGAGTCTGAGTTTTTCATCCTTCTCCTTAGCCTCGCTATGTTTTGACACATATACGCGGGTTTTTTCTTGACATTCATGTACATACATGTGTTGTACTTCTGCAAGCTGCATACATACGTGCTTTTTCCTTGAAAAATCGCGTACATCAACATTTTTTGCTTGATTGCTGGGTTTGGCGGTTGTTGGGTAGGTTTTGATGATTGTTGAGTCTTCTTGGGTCTCTGTGTTGACTATTAACTGTCTGTGGAATGACATGAAACCTGTCTTTGGTTGAATTTTTGGGCGGTGCCTTTCTCATCATATTTTCATTTTGATTTTCCTTGCACCTTAGGCTGGGTGTTTTTCTCCTTGATATCCTACTTGGGTTGTCTCTGTCTATACACAGTAGAGTCTTTATATCAAGCTGTTGTTCAATCCTTGCATTTTCATCCTCTTATATTGAAAATACAAAAACATTAGGGATTTCACATTGATTGACATTTTGATCTCTTGAGTCTTTGTCATTTATCTTAGTGCATGTAAAGAAAGATTGAATTTTATTCAGAATTGCAGAATTGAATTGAAAATTTCATTTTTGAAAAGCATATCATTTATTGGAAATTGAAGTTAGGACTTTGCATTGTATTCATATTCATTTATTTTACTTGCTGAGTCATAACATCACTAGTTTCACGACTGCACCTTTTGAGTAAGCAAGGCCATTAAAATTAATGTTATAATTTAAAACTGATTAGTAACGGTTTTATTCTCTAGGGTGCACAAACTAGCCTAGGATTTAGAGCCTTGGAATAGAATTTTGTGAGTAAAATTCTCCAAGGCTATTAAATCAACATATGTGTCTGAGTAAGGGAGTGGAGAAATCCATTGTATAATCAGTAATATCAGGAGGCTTTGCTTACACCTGAGTTAAGCATGAGGTCAGTTGAAGGGATATCCCCCCGATACCTTCTTAGCGTCAGATATATTTCTGATGATCTATTCGTATATGGGGATCTTGCTAGTGTCCTTACCTTCGTGAAAGGCAGTTATTTCAAGGTTTCGGGCTTTGCTACCCTGCCCATACGGTGGTCCTGACTTACCACTGTTCTCCTATGCATCAATTATACCATGGTTGCTTAGTTTCTTGACTTAGGTACCACATAGGTTACTTGCAGGGGTTATTTTGCAGGTATCCTGGGTCAGATAAGGGTCAAACAACACACAACCTTTATGGAGGATTACCTCTCCGGGGGGATTTGACTGAATGGTTGTTAAGCCCACAAGGGCTCTTATAACTGATTTTATTTCCTCCAATATTTAGTAGCAGAGTCTCAGACCCCTTTTGGGAGAGGCATACCTACTTTAGAGAGGGAGGTCCCTTTCAGCCACTTTATCTTGTTTGTGTGCATATTGGTCCTTTGATTATTTTTGGTGTGCTCTTTGATTACTTGTTGGCCTTAGGATTTGTTTTCTATATCTTAGGTCTTGAGTCATCGTGGAGCCAGGCCAACTTCCCCGCAGGTCTCGCCGCTTGTTGCAATTACCACCGCATTTTGAGTCTTTTCCTTCTAAAAGGTGTAGAGTTATTAAACGTGGTACACACACCTCCACTTATCATACTTGTGATTCTACAAGGATGAGTACTGAACCAAGTCATCAAGATAAGGGGAGGCCTTCAACCCCCACACCTACTATAGTTAATAGTACCACTTCGACTCCTTCAACCACAATGGTTGTAGTTTTCAGAGGCACCTATTATCACCATTTCCCGTCTTATAGTGAATACCCAACCTATTTCCATGAACTCTTTTGGGTCTTTTGGCCATTCACTGGGATATAATGTTAAGTCCATCCCTATGGCCTCTAGTCCTTTTTCCTATGGTATGCTGAATTTTACATCGCAGTTTTAAAAATCCATCCCAGCCGCTGGCCCTAATGCTAGCATTGGACTTGGGGGAACAACTCCTCCTTATACTCCATTCTCATTTAGTGGAACTCATGTCCCTCAAATGACTCTTACCGTGGGAGGCTTTCCTCCTTTTAATCCCATGTCTAATCATGTTGCTTCTGGATGGAGCAACCAACCTAGCGAACAAGATTCTGCTCAAGTTCCATCCTTTATAATCACCTTCTCAATGCCGATTCCAACCAACACGTTTGGCATGACTAATCCACCTTTATCCTCTAGATTTACACCCTGACGAGGTCAGTTGCACACCTTGGGAAATCCCCAACCCAGATCCACTCCGGCTGGGGGAAATTTTTATAACCCTCATCACAACATTCCTACTAGAATTATGCCCAACCAACCCCTTATGAATCATCCTGGAGGAGGGTCTTACAATCCCAGACAGGGCCATGGTGCTTACCAGAACCCTGGATGGGTTGCAATTCCCCCACCACAATATTTCCAGGGAGCTTGGGGCCAGATGTCGCAACCCCATCTCCCTTTTCTGGCCATGCTCTATATGTCAGACTTGTCTAAGTTGATGAATGACCCTATGTGTCATGATCTTACGTGCCCCCCTGTTCCCACCAAGCTTCCTTCGGATATTCAAAAATTCGAAGGCAAGAATAACGAGGATCTTGTTGATCATGTTACCACCTTTCACCTATGGTGCTCTTCGAATTCCCTTAACGAAGATTCCATTCGGTTAAGATTGTTTCAATGCACCCTCATGGGGGTTGCCACGAAATGGTATATCGAACTACCTAGGGGGGCATACAGGACCTTTAGTCAGATGGTTCTAGTCTTCCTTAACTACTTCCAATTGTTGGTTCGTTACGATGTTGGCCTAGAACTTCTGTTGACCTTATGCCAGGACAAAGCCACTCATATCTCAGATCACATACATGAGTGGCATAGATAGAAGAGGTTGATAAAGACCTGCATACCCTCAAAATTCCTGCTATAGTGGTTCCTTAAATCTCTACAGCCTCTTATTTCGAAGGACGTTGCTACATTCAAGGTTACATATGAGGAAGAAGCAATTTTCAAAGCCCAACAGTTAGATCTTATATATGCTCAGTCTAGGATGTTATATGAGATTCTTCCTGACACACCAAGGTCAAACTACAACCCTAGACAAAATCCTGGGCCTCATGCTGATGGCATTGTAGGCTCGACCAATGTGGAATCCGCAGACTTAGTGACAAGCCATTTGAAAGAGTTGTCTATAAATCAGTCTGCAGGAGGGCCAACTTCCTCTGTGTCTTCCAATCCCACTCAATCAGTGGATGTACATTTTGTGCAATCGTCAACTGTCCCAAATGGTAACCAACAACCAGGAGTGAATAAGAAGAAGGGACTTAGTAATAATCCTAAGGGTGGGAATAATAATAATAAACCCAAGGACAATGGTAATAATGAGAAGATGAATAATAATGCTGGTGAGGGCAAGAAAGAAAGGTATAAGGTGAAGCTTCCCTGTAAGCTTTGTACAGACGATCACCTTACTCATTTATGCCCCAAAATTGCGGAAGTTGTGAGGCTCTTATCTTTGCCACCCGCCGTGCTTCCAAATCCTTTTCCACATAACCAACACATGGCCTCAAGCTCCTCAAATGCCAAAAATGTGGCGCGTGGGAGTCAAAACCCACCGGCACAAGACGATGGCTGTTTATGCATCAATATGGTCAAATATGAGGTTAATGTAGCCACTCGATATCGCAATTACAGTTCTTCACAAACTGTACCTAGTCTGTAGTATTCTCCTCCCCCAGAGACGCCCCTATAGATCGAAAAACCAGAGCCACTGCCTTGTATTCCGAAAGGAGTACTCAAGTGCTCTACCCACAACCCTAATGCTAGAGCCACCCAAAATTACTCTATTGTTGAGAACTTGGGTCAAACCCCTTGTGCGATGTCAACTTTGGAGGTACGCCATACATGTCCTTCATAGAGGAATTCCTTGCTATTTGCGTTATGAGCTCTAGATCCCAGTGGCTCAAAAGTTATCAAGTTTTGCGTCACAAATGTGAAGCCTCGTTTTCCTTACCATGTGGCATTCCAAATACACGTGGGTTACTTGAAGTATACCATCAAGTGTAATGTTGTTGATGAAGGTGCTGCAATATGTGTGATGTCCCTGGTATGTTGGAAAGCCCTCAACTCTCCGACTCTCTCTCAGTCTCCAACCATGTTGACTACTTTTAACGGTCGTTCCTTCCACCCTCATGATATTCTTCCTGCCTTTCTGGTCCAGTTAGGTGGGAAGATGGTAGAGGTGTATGCCAAGGTGGTTGATGCGCCCCTTGATTATAACTTGTTACTGGGACGCAATTGGAATTACATTATGACTGTCATTGTATCTTCTGTCTTCCGTACTCTTTTTTTTCCTCACGATGGGAAGATTGTGATGATCAATTAGTTGTCCTTTGCGTATGCTAGCCCCAGTGCATTTGTTGGACCGTCGATCCCCATGGTTGACAATTCTCAGCCGGAAACTGAGAATATCGGTGTCGAAATGTATTCATCCCTTATGGGTACTTTCGAATTCATGACACCGGTTCACCATATTTACGCCATGTCTAGTAGGCTCATTTCGTGAGAGAGGTCCGTTCCTTTCCGCACTTCCTATTTTAACGATACTTGGACCCTACCTTCCTTGATTACGTCTTGTGAAGGTTAGTTGCATGCTGTAATGGCCATGCCACTATCAACAACAGGGATAACGTATCAAGTTGTTCTTGACTCTTCCATCGATACCGATCCTATTACCTCACAGACGAATGAGGAGGATCCTATTCTTGAGCCCGTATGGGCCACTTCGTCGTCTTGTTCAAATGACTGTCGCGATGAGACTTTTCCCTAGTATGAAGCTATCATCGAGGCCATGAATGGTTCTGAAAAACCTTGGGATGTTATGCATCATCACTCTTATTTTCTCCCAAAGCTTTCCAAAATCAAACAACATGACTTTAGATATACTATGAGCGAGATAGTCGGTCACACTGTAGTTCCTCTTGATACACACAACATTTATGCCGAAGGAAATATGGCGATTATCTCCCATACCATCATGATCAATATCTCTCATACCCATGGCAAGATTGAAAATGTAAACATCGGTGCAGATTGTTCACTAGAAGAAATCCTGATCTACACCGAACTCTTCAAGGAATTCCCAGATGTATTCACTTGGTCATATGAAGAGATGCGAGGAATCGACCCTCGAATTGTCGAACATGAGATTAAAACTTTCCCAGATGCTAAACCTGTTCGAAAACATCTTAGAGTTGTCAATCCTTGGAAGGCCCCTGCTATTAAGGCAGAGGTAGAGAAACTACTTAATGTTGGATTCATCTACCCGATTCCCTTGACTAAATGGGTATCAAATCTCGTTCTCATGAATAAGAAGCAAGGAACCATCCGTGTATGCATGGATTTTTGTGACCTAAACAAAGTCTGTCCTAAGGACAACTTCCTGACACCTTTCATAAATTAGATCCTCGACGAGTGTGTGGGAAACAAAGTTTTTTCTTTCATGGATGGATTTTCAGGGTATAACCAAATTCAAATTAAACTCGAGGATCAACATAAGCCGACATTTATTTGTCCTTGGGGTAATTTATCATACCAAAATATGCCTTTTGGCCTTAAAAACGCTAGAGAAACCTTCCAACGTGCTATGAACTTTGCATTCCATGATCTTAAGAGTACAGTCAAATATTATCTTGATGATGTTGTTGCTCACTCTCGTAAGAGAGTGGATTACCCTAAGCACCTTCGACTAGTTTTTGAAATATGTCGTCATTATCATATCCGATTGAACTCTCATAAATGCATCTTTTGTGTTAGGTATGGACGTCTTCTAGGATTTTTAGTCTCCGAGACTGGGATCATGGCAGATCTGTTAAAGGTTGAGGCAATACTTTGATTTCCTCCCCCATGTACTATTCGACAACTTCAATTTTTACAGGATAAAGATAACTTTTTACGTCGGTTTATAGTAAACTATGCCAATATTACTAAGGGTTTCATGCGTCTCTTGAATAAGGACACCCCTTTTATCTGGGATGAGCGATCCCAAGAATCCTTCAATGCTTTGAAGAAATCCTTGGTATCGACGCCTTTGTTGAAGTCTCCTGACTACAATAGAGATTACTTGATTTATGTCCCCATGTCCGAAGAGACAATTGGTATGGTATTGGTTCAGGAGGATGATGAGCTCCATGAGCACATCATTTACTATCTTAATCAAAACTTAGTCGGTCTTGAGCTCAAATGTTCTCACGCTGAAAATATATCTTTGGTTTCCATTCATCCAGTCCAACGATTATGCCATTATATATTTATTTGCAAAACTACTATGGTTTACGATGCCAGTCCATTTCAATACGTTCTTACCAGGCATATCATAGGGGGAAAATACAATAAATGAATTGTCATTTTACAAGAATTCGATCTCGACTTCGCTTTTGCGAAATCCAAGAAAGCACTAGTCTTTGAAAAGTTAATATCTGACTTCCCACGATTGGACGACGATGTTATTCATGTTGATTGTTTTGTGGAAGAACACATTTTCCTTGTCTCTTCTTCTAACCCCTAGTATGGAGACATTGTTCTCTATATTCAAACTTTGAAGTTCCCTCAGCATCTCTTGCGAGATGACCGATGATGTATACGATACCAAGCTAAGAATTACCTTATCATCGACGACACTTTGTATCATCGAGGAATAAACAATATATTGCGTCATTATTTAAATCACGAAGAAGCTGAGTCAGTTCTAAATGATTGCCATAGTGGGGCTTGTGGTGGTCATCTATCCGGGCTTGTGACAACCCTTAAAATTTTGTGAGCCGGTTATTTTTTTTCTTCTATCTTTAAATATTGTGTTGAAGTGGTTAAGAAGTGTCACCCCTTCCAGGTGTTCAATTGGAAAATGCGTCACATCCAACCCCTCTCCATTCAGTCATTGTCGTTGGTCCCTTCACTAAGTGGGGCATGGAATTTGTGGATTGCAACCCAACTTCGGCTGGGGGGAATCAACACATTATCATGGCCATAGACTACTTTACTAAGTGGGCCGAGGCCATGCCTATAATTAAATATGACGGGAAGAATGCCTTCTTTGTATTCAATAAAATTATCGCTAGGTTCAAAATCTCGAGTGAGATTGTCAGTGATCATGGCAATCACTTTTAGAATGAAATGATGGAAGAGCTAGCATCCAAACTAAGGTTTAAGCATGGCCATTCTTCCCCTTACTACCCCCAGGAAAATGGATAGGTAGAGGCCGTAAACAAGTCTCACAAGACCATTTTGCATAAAACTGTCAGCCAGAGAAAATATGACCGACATATCATGCTATATCCCGCACTTTGGGCATATTGAACCTCGGTCAAGACTGCCACTAATTTTTATCCTTTCCAGTTAGTACACGATGTGGATTCGATCTTACCTATTGAATGTGAAATCCCTTCTCTTAGATTGGCAGTTGCGCTCCTACCTGACATTTTCGATCTTGAACGACGCCTCGTGCACCTAGAGAGTCTTGACGAGCATCGTCGAGATGTCTCTATGACTATTGAAGAGAATAAAATACATGTCAAGGTACAATACAATATGTCTGTCTTTCCTTGGTTGTATGCCGAAGGTGACTTGTTCCTTTTATATGATCAAGCCAAAGAACCACTGGGGGTAGGCAAGTTCAAACCCATGTGGCACGGTCCCTATATCGTGCGACGTGTCTTAGAAAAAGGAGCCTATGAATTAGAAGATTATGAAGGGAACATGTTGGTTGAGCCCAGGAATGGGATCTACTTGAAAAGATATTATGCTTGAGCCCCAATATTGGGCGTAACTCTTTGTATGCTAATGTAATTTAGTGTATATATATTTTCCCTTGTCTTCAACTTGCTTATCGAGTTTTCCCTTGGTTGGCAGATGCCAATAGAGTCTTTGGTCTACTTAGGATTCGTAGATGGAGCCAGTCATCATACACAAAACTTGGATTCCACCGCTTGGGTTGTTTACTCACCCGAGGGTCTACTGGTGTCTTCAGATGGCGTATTCCTAGGGCCATCCACGAATAATGTGGCTGAATATAGCACCGCTATAGAAATTTTGCGCGATGCCATTTCACATGGTATTTACTCTTTGGAGGTTTGCCTAGATTCCCAGTTAGTAGTATGTTAGTTGAGAAATAGTTACCGTGTACGTGACCCTATGTTACTCTAATGATTCCTATGAGTACGCCTTTTAGAACGACCATTTGATTTTATTACTTATCATCACATACCTAGGAGTTCTAGTTATGTATATGATGCATATGTTATTTTTCATTTTAGATTGGCATTTGTCACATAACTAAAACAAAGAATTTTTTTTCATCAATGTACACATTGTAAGATAAGTAAAGCCAAAGAACCATGCTTTTATATATATTTCAAAAAATATGATGTTTATAGTACAAAATTGGGGCTAACACCCTCAATACACATATATAGTCGATAATAAAAACGTCATGACATCTACGCTTGTGGCACTGGATGAGTGTCATGATAGAAAACTACGACGTTTGCGAGATGCCGAAAGAGTCACACCGAAGCTCTGGGCATGCCTACCACCTGTCACTTCATAGCCTCTGACATATCCTCCACATGAACCATCAGAATCCTTTGTGTCAAGTGAGACAGGTTTCCCTGCTCATTTTGAAGGACTCTCTCTGTCTCTCCTCCCACCACCTCATCTCCTCGGTGCCTATGACGATGTCATGGAAGCCCGTCCGACCATCGTGGACCTACATATGCATCACATACGTGTCTAATTAGTACTTAAACATCATCCAAAAATATTTTTGTTTTCCTATACAAAAATACAAAAAAATGAAATATTTAAAAAACTTTTTCATACCTATGTCCCCGTAGGCGGTCCTTGGTGGAAATGGCATGTCAGGGTCCCCTCTTAAGTCAATCCCTGCATAAGGGTAGTCAACCAGAGCTATGAGCTGTCGTCCCCACCAGTAGAATAAATCACCGTTTTAGGGTGTGTGCACCCTACCTCCCCCCTTCTGTCTAATCACCTCAGTCCACCATGCCACAGATGGATCGCGAGGTCCTCACAGAATGATCTCAACTCTAGGTCCCAAACCTGGAACCTACTCGAAGAAAAAAATACACAAGATGGAAGTGAACCCGAAGTTCCTCTTAGCACCCTGTTTGCATTCTATCAACTGGCTTTTCATGTTAGCCAGTAGTGAGGTGCATCAGTCGCACATCATGAGTCTCAAGCACTCTACGTAGTAGAAAATAAGCGACCTCGATTCCTGGTGCATGAAGTCGATCCTATGATCCGTGTCAAAACGAGGACAACAATATTGAGGCTTAGATTGTTTATCTCTCGGATGGGGAGTTGACTCCCGACCTTCTCGGCCCCTGTAATGCAATGAGAGTCTATGTATTCTTCTATCTTCATACCTCTCCCAGCTCCCCGAGATTTGAGGTTGACCACCTCACCCAACGCGACAACCCCGTCAAGAAATAAATATCCTCGACTTCAATCCTTAATGGTTTCCCATCAAGGTTGAAGCTCTCACTGTCTGGATCCCAGTAATCCATGAGAAATTGTAGAAATCTAACTCGTGCCCTCATCCCTTTGAGAGCCAAAAAATTATACAACCCGCATATTCTCAAGGCCATTTGGGCCCCCAGATCTCTTTCCACAACAACATCTACCTCCTCATGTTCCCTTTCCCTCCACTCCAACACCATCCTACAAGAGAAAAATCATTTTTTGAGTTAGCATTCAATAAAAAACATTGTTTACGAAAATATACGCAGTCTGCATCATTTACAGTCGCGTATAGGGTTGAGTATACACTGGTTTTCTTTTAGATATCCATGTATAATCATGCGTATATGAGACCCGATGAACAATAGCCTGCGTACACCTAAACTTATAATTTGTGCCCTAAATAACTTAAAAATTGAGACCTAAATACAAAATGTAATCCACTAAAAAGAAAGAGGAGGGGAAGAGGAATTACCTGGTACAGACGTTCGTTGATTCCGTCACTCGTAGCTCCCACAATCACCAGTTGAAGATCAGAGGTAATTTGGTCCAAAATCCGCTATTTGAGTAAAACAATAAAAGATATAGTAAATTTGGTTTTTTTTACTATTTATAGCAAATTTTTACCCACTTTGCATAGTTTCGGATAATATTTTCACCTAATGGACTAATACAACAGTGGATTGAGTTGGTTTTTGTAGTTTTGTCCAGGGATTCTTACAGTTTTTATCGTTATGTCGACCGTTCGTAACTTCGGACAGGTATTTTCGCTACCCAACATATAGGATAGGTATCCATTCCATCATGCACAATTGCATCGTCCTATAACTATCACTCAAATTCCTTAGGTATGAACCCATTTGTTAGCAACATAAAACTTTCTATCTACTACTAGAAGTGTCGTTATCAAATGGTAGAGACTTACCAAACATGGGTACCCTAGTTAGATCCTCTGCTTCATTTAGTTCCCATGCAAAGGTTTTTTCTATAGGACTGAGAGTCCCTTATAGCTAATACATGACTTTGTGTTGAACCTCATTTATCACTCATAAACATGCTGACCTATACCTAGAGGACTCCCAAGCGAGTTTGATTTAAGCTCTTTTCTGACTCGTTTTCAAAAAGCAAAAAGATTGCCGAGTGGACTTGTCTCTTTCACAATCGTAAATTGGATTTGAAAG
>SNQJ01S0013911.1:260501-273714 GCA_010110895.2 Picea sitchensis
AAGTGGAATCTCTAGGGCATGGAATCTATAAGAAACTCCATGGACCCAAGAGCTAAAGAAAAACATGAATAAGAACATGAAGATTCCAAGAAAGAAAGAGAAACCAGAACAACCAGTCATTGTATCAAGAATCACAAGATTACCAGCCTAATATGAACTCACTAAAAGAAATCAAGCAGAAGAATTGAAAGTCATGATAAAGAACAGTGTATGGAAGATTTATGAATGAAAGCATTGCGAGATCTAGAACTAGAGGTTCTCCCAGATGGAGGGAGAAGACTATGATGATTACTTGTTCCAATAAACTAAACTTATCTCTACATGAGTCATTATATCATCCGCAACATCCACGAGTTGGAGTTCTACATCATATGAACACAAAGAATGTTCTCTAGAGAAATTGAATAAAGAGAATATGAAGAGAAACCTCAAGACATTGAGGCATACCAGAAAGAGACCCTTGCATGCAGACAGAAGAAGACAACTTGGTGGAGAACCTCTAGTGCACAATAGAAGTGCGGTAAATATTTTCTATAACAAAGATATTGTATCAAGATGATTACTCGGTAGATCAGATCTCATGATGATAGAAGAAGTGCCACATGGATATGTTCCAGTTTTCCAACAATGATATACTTTATTGATCAGAGCTACATGAAGCCTTCAGAGAAAAAATAGTGTTCCAGACCGAAGTACATTTGAAATCAAGCATTGCATTATCCGTGATGAAGTCCAGAAAGGATAAAGTGGTTCTCCAATACATATCTCCAAAGATGAGAAGATATGAATACATTTTGGTAAAAGATGAAAGATTTTGCGTACTCAAGTTGGAGCTCATGGAGACAAATTCCTTATTGAAAAAGGAAGAGATGAATCCTAGGTTGGGAGGGAGCACTAAAAATATTATTGAAGACATTCATTGAAAAATAGTCGAGTTTGGACAGATTCTTTCTTGTTCAGAAAGTGGATTGAGATTTCTGACAGACAACGATTTCCCATTGTGGTTAACATGGGAAATGGTTCAGATTGCTAATGTATCATAGACAACAACTTCCCATTGTGGTTAACATGGGGAGTGGTCTAGGGAAGTCTCTCTTCTTGAGGGTTACTCAAGAAGACTAGCCCACCTCGCCAGATGGTGATTTATCATTGTGGTTAACATGAGGAATGGTCCGTTTTGGAGGTTGATACAGGATAGTCTTTTCCTCTTGTGGTTAACAGAGGAAATGGTTTGAAAAATCATTCCTTAGGGTTTATACATTCTCTCCAATGTGCACTTTTATTAGTGTAGGAAGAATGGCCCAGGGTGGGGAATGGTCCAGGTTCAGAAAACAGGACAATTATTCTTCCTTGCTTGAGAAGAATAGTCCAGATATCTCATTGTTCTACTATGAGGGAAGATATTCTTTCAGATCTCACAGATGTGACTGAAAGATTGGCCCAGATGATTCATTTTATATCATAACATTGTTTCTGTGCAACTTGATATTAGATTATTATTATGAAGATTGTATGACAGTATATGTATACTACTGTGGTGGATGTGTTCCATTGTTCGTGACTATACTTTACTGATAAAGTACTTGTTTGTTACTTCATGTGGTAGTGTACCACTGGATTGTAGTTATGTACTACTATGGATAGACACAGTTGTGTTCTATCTTGTTTTGATTGCCTTGAAGACTATCAAGCAGTTTATTGGAAATAATTATCAGCCAGATGAATGATGAATAGAGATTTTCCAAACAGAAAATGGTTCAGAACATTTACTCTTCTATATTAGAAGAATGGCTCTTGTATCACTCTGTGGAGTGAGCATCATGTCTGATTACTCAGATAGAGTATGGTTTCAAGAGATGATGCAGCTGATGTTGATGATGGTGCTCATGATCTAGTCTACATAACTATGTTGATGCTACCGGGTAAATGGTATGTTTTGTGCTCAAGACCATTACCTGTAATACCTCCCTAGCTAGGAGGGAGTGTTGATATTATGGTAGCTGTGGGAGGTATTTACCTCCATGTGTAAACTTGACAAGGATAGAATACTCCGAGAAGCAAGAAGAAACCCTAATGAGTTGGCTAATAACCCTAGAAGACTTGTCGGCTCAAGAAGATAATTTATATTAGGTTATTAGCCTCCAAGAGAAGAAGTTGGCCAGAAGAAATAATAATATACTAAACAGGCAGTCTTAGAATTGCAGAGCAACACTTGTGCACACTGCAGTTGTGCACAAGTTTGGAGGAGAGCTATCGGTGCAGCTGCTACAGCTAGCAGTGACATTTTGGCTTGAAATATCTCTTGGCTAGGGTTTGGACTATCTGATTAGCTCTTGTTGGTGCGCTATCCTTGGGGAAAGGAGTGCTACTCTTTGTTTGCCTATATATCCTAGGGTTTGCTTCCGGAGTGATTCTCTGTCAAGGTTAAGGTGCTCGAAGGGTGGCTTCGGCCTATGGTTGGGTGATAATAGAGATATTCTCCATGGTAAAACGAGCACTTCTTTCATATTCTAACACAGCAAAACTAAAATTCATGTCTTCTCCAACCCATTTGCCCATTGGAGTGGTTGATCGATCGATTCCCCAACCAGATCTCTTCCCACAATCTGCATGAACACCCTCTTTGCAATTTCCAGAAACTTGTTTGTATCTTCTACATCATGGTCTGAGTATTTGAGCTTCCATATATGACCCAACAGATCTAGTCCCGCCTATACCCCCTCTAGTATACGTGGTAGAATGATTTGTGCAATAGGTTTCTTGCGAGGTGAGCTTGGTAACTAATGTTTGTATTTATTTGGATGTGGTGGCTGGCTCGAAATTCCAGTGGCTTCTAGTTGTTCTTCATAATACCATTCTGGTCGATTTGTGAAATATCCTCCCATTCCTTCTAGTGGGTGATCTGATATAGTTGTTTGAGACTCATCTAGCTCAACTTCTTCTTCCAGATTCAGCGTCTTTCCATTGACTCTCGGAGCTGCTTCAGCATTCTCTGGTTGCACCTCCTTCAGGGTTTCTGCGTCCTATTTATGTGGTTCTTGTATCTTTGTAGGCATATCTACATTCATGCCCTCTGTCGTTGGTTGTTGGATTTCTTCCAGTATCAGCGTGGGGAGTACTAGTAATGTCTCTGGAGATGGGATTTCGTCGACATTGACGATCTCTAGCGGTTGTTGTTCATCCTCTTCCAACTGTCCTTGTGACCTGGTTTTGACCCTAGTTGGTCTGGCACTTTGGCTCTCTTTTGCTTGCTTTGGTGGTGCCATTTCATTGACTGTCGAACGTTTGCTGGGATTGAATGGTTTATGTGACCTTTGTGGACTCGCTCTATGCATTTTATCCTCTATCACTCTCTATCTTCTCTCTTTTCACAAATAGACTGTGTGTTCCCGTGTTTGTGTGTTTTATGGGCTTCCCATGAAGCTTGTCGAGAACGCTTCCTTAATTATGGGTTTAACGCACCTTGATTGTGGGTTCAATGCACCTCTAGTGGTTTCGTACTTGCCATTACTTCTACTATGTCGACTCTAGTTGGCGCGATTAATGTGGTGTCCCATCAGTCCTTTCCGGCCTTCCATTCCACCTAACATTGTCTTGTCGTACTCTTTTTTCGACTTTCCTTTTCCCTCTTTTTTTCTTTTTGACGTGATCATTTTCCTTCTCGTCGTCGATTTTGTGTTGCTAATTATGTGTGCTCTTTCTTCTTCTAGTGCACTATCTTTCTGTTGTTTCTTTTTTATGTATTTACATATGTTTTTTTTCTTTCTTTTTTGTTTTTTTTTATTGTGCGGTGGGTGGTCGACTATCCTTGTACAGCTTCAGTCGGCTCCCATTGATCATCCCTTTAAGTTCTGCACCTGATAAGTCTTTCAACTGTACATCTCCTCCATATGTGATAGATTTGACTTCCTATGGTCCAAGCCAATGCATTCTTAGCTTTCCTGGGTGTTGAAATGATTTGTTGTCATACATCAATACTAGATATCCTTCCTTGAAAGATTTATTCTTGATGTGTCTATCATGCCAAGCTTTTTCCCTTGCTTTCTGAACTTGTTGGTGGAATCCTTCTAAGATCCAGTCTTCCTCCATGGTTAGCAACTGATTTAGTCGCTCCTGTATGGTGCCTCGTTCGGTCATATGTGTGATCGCTACTATGTGCAAGCTTAGTACTAAGAACTCTAATGGCACTACTGTTTCTTGGCCATAGACCAGTTTAAATGGTGTGTGCCCTGTCATATTTTTTCACGTAGTCTTGTAGGCCCATAATACTACTGGTACTTTAAGGTCCCAGTTGTCCCTGTTGACGTTGAAAATCTTTGTCAGCGCATTCTCCAGGATTTTGTTAAATGCTTCCACTATGCCATTTTCCTGTGGATCATATGGTGTGATCTTCTGATGATGGACTTCAAACTCTTTAGTCATAGCACTGATAGTATTGTTTATGAAGTGTGTGCCTTGGTCGCTCATCATAACTCTTGGGCACCCAAATATAGTGATCATGTGTTCAAATAAAAAGTGTGATGTTGTTTCTGCACTGCAATCCTTCACTAGTGTGGCTTCCACCCATCTTGTTAGGTACTCCGTCATGGTGATAATGTACCTAGCTCCTATTCTTTTTGTTGGTGGATTGATTGGTCTCACAAAGTCTATTTCCCACTTGTCGAATGTCTGCAATGTTACTTGTGGTCGTAATGGCATCTCGTCTCTTCTGTTGGGTTTACCTACCCTTTGACAGACATCACATCTTTTATAGTACTCCTTTGAGTCTCTGTGAATCGTTGGCCACCATAGTCCTGCATGCAATACCTTCTGTGCAGTAGCTTTGCCTGCATAATTCCCTCCCTCTATTCCCTCGTGGGCTTCTGCTAAAACTCTTGGTATTTCATGTTCTAACATGTATCTTTGCAAGATGTTATCTACACCCATCTTGTATAAGTGTCCTGCAATCAGTTGATAGTCTGCTACGTGGACTACCAGGTTTTTCTTCTACGTGGTACTATAATCTTGCGGCGCAATACCTGTGCTCAAGTACTGCATAATATCTGCAAAGTAATCGTTAGCGATCTGTACCGAAAATAGTTGTGCATTTGGAAAGTTGTCTTCTAAGTTCATAGGTTCTTCTCCATTCGTGACCCTAGATAAGTGGTCAGGTCCTGAATTCAATTTTCCTGGCATAACTATTACTTCAAAGTCAAATTCTTGAAATAGTAGTGACCATCGAAAAATTCTCCCCCCAAATACTAGCTTGTTGACTAGGTATTTCAGGGTTGAATGATCTGTGAACATCTTAAAGTGTTTCCGCAATAAATAATGTTTGAACTTTTGTAGTGAGTATACCATATCTAGGCCTTCCCTTTATGTAGTGTTATAGTTCTTTTCTGATTCTGATAACTTTCTTCTTGCGAATGCTATCGGGTGATCCAAGTCTCCTGCTCTTGGCTACACCAAAATAGCTCCAAGTGTTATGGTTGATGCATCTACATGCACGTGAAATGTCTTCTCCGAGTCTGGAAAAAATATATGGGCGCGGTGACCATATTTTCCTTCAAGGTATCCAGACTGTGTTGGAAGTCGTCGTTCCACTGAAACTTTGTATCTTTTCTTAACAGTTTTTCCATTGGTACAGTAATCTGCGCGTACCTTTTGATAAATTTCCTACAATATCTTGTGTGTCCCAACATCGCTCTTAGTTGACGGACTATTTTGGGTGGTGGTAAGTTAACAATTACTGGAATATTTGTAGGATCTACTAATAAACCATGTTTGCATACGATATGGCCCAATAGTATCCCAATCGATGTTTCGAATATGCATTTCTTTATGTTCAATGATATCTGGCACTACTTGCATATTTCTAACATCAGTCGTAAGACTTTTACATGATCTTTCAACAAACTGTAAATTGTCCAGTCATCCAGGTATACTTCAAGAAACTCATGGATGAATTCCTTAAATGTGGCGATGACTACTCTAGAAAATATTGTTGGTGCATTCTTTAGTCCAAACGGCATGACTGTATATTGGTAGGATCCCCATTTTGTCGCAAATGTGGTTTTGTATCTGTCCTCCTATTATATCTTAATATGATGGTAGCCTAAGAATCCATCAGTGAATGATTAAGCTTCATGTCCTCCTATGTTCTCTAATACTTCATCCGTGAAAGGTGTAGGGAACGGGTCATGTAGGCATGCATCGTTCAACTTCCTCAAGTCGACGCATATCCTTATTCCTCCTTGTTTCTTGTCCTGAATGACCATCAAGCTTATCCATTCTAACTCTTCAACTAGTTCTATGATGCCAACTTCAAGCATCCTGTCAATCTCATCTTTGAATTTATGCTTGTATATTGGGTTCAGTCTATATGATCGCTCTCTGATAGGTCTCGCTTCAGGTCTAAGTGGTATCTTCATCTCTCCTAGCTCTCCTGCTATACCCTGCATTTATGTAAATGTTGTGGGAAACATGTCACTATACTCACGCAACAACTCTGTTATGCTTTCCACTGTCTGCTCATCCCAGTAATCTCCAATACTGGCCATTTTGGGATTTTCAGCGATCCCAATGTTAATTTTATTTACCTTGATCAACGTGGAAATAACTTTTGATTCTATGGGTGGTCCCTCCACCTCTCTCTCACTTTTTTCTTCTTTGATATGAATATCGCACAAATCATCTTCATCGGGTGCTTCCTCCTGCACATGGTAACATGACAACAACTCCTTAACCGTCTGTTTGTTCCGATGTTGTTCTTCTATTATGAGCTCGACTTCTGGTTCCTTGATGAATATCACTCCTCTGGTATGTTTCAAAGCTGCATCAATGTTGGGGTTCTCATGCTCAAATGAGAAAGTGACTGTAAAATTATGTTTCAATATCGTCTAGGTCACAGTTCCTTTGCGCAATTCTTGGTTTGTATACCAATTCGCTGGTATGCCCTCCAGAGTGTGTATAAAATGATGAGGCCATTCTTCTGGGGGTGTCATTTTCCACAGTGTTCGACATTTCTCCAAGTGTTTTGCTGGTTCTCCTTGTCCATCATACCTCTGTTGTTTGTTGGTTTTTTGTTCTGCATCAAACCTTATGCGCAATAACCACTTACATTGGTACCAATCTGTGATTGTCTCTTTGTGCATGCCCCACCATCTTGAAGATGTGGCCTTTAGTGCTATATCAAGTGCTAACAGTCTCTGATTCTCTAAAATTGCGTCTTCATATTGTGTCAAGAATGTTTCCTGGTCGTTTATTCCGTGGAAAATAGGTGGTTCCCTCACTTTTGTGCCTACCCATCTTACTGTGCAGTCTATTCATGCACATCTCCTCATGGAAACTTTTTCTTCTCTCCATCTTTCTATTTCTTAATATTGTAATCAAGTTTTGTAAAGATAATTATGTATACTCCCCCCTTGCTCGGGATGATCAATGAATTGAGGTGGGGAGAGATGTTGTAGGGGCTAGTCGACTCTGTCAACTAGGCCCACCAGTCGACTAAGAAATAGTCGATTGACCGATGTAGTTGGAAATGTAAGTCGGTCGAAGTATCTGATAACCGATCAACCCAGGAAATTAAGTAGTTACAACTTCTTAGTAACTATATATATAGAAGTATAAAAATACAAGCACATAGAGACCCTAAAGGGTTGTGTGAGAGATTGTAAACATTGTACTGCATTGATATATCCTTTAATAAATATAGATCTTTGGGCTCTCACTACTTGCGTATGTATTTGTCTATATCTATATTCATGTATATTCTATGTTTCTTATGTAAGGACTACTGGTAGCTCTCCCTACTTTCCCCTAGATTACAACATGAAGTAAACAAGAACCTCTTTTTTGTAGAGTAGTAATGAATCATTGGAGACCAATACTAAATATAATGGTAGAATTATGCATGTTCTTTTGGTGCGAGCCTAATTATAAAGTGATTAGTTAAGGGGTCACTAAAAAAATATAGCAGGTCTACAGTCTACCACAAATGTATCCATAGATAATGATCCCAAGATAGAACAGTTTGAAGCTTTCTAATCCATGTGAATTTACCAAGCATCTTCACAATGAATGTTCATTAAAGTACAAAAACCATTTTTTTTCTTTTTAAAATAGAAGGTTCACATGATACATACAAAAAGTTTCCTTCTACTTCTTTATTATTTTACATTACTTATAGTATTTATTGTTTGTTTCTTTTATTTTATTTTCTTATTGACTTGTACCATTCAAAGATAGTCGTATAAGTAAAGAAAACATTTCCAAAGAGAGTAGTCTACATTTATCTGTAAAATTATGTGTAAACCCTTGCAGGGCCAATTGCTTGACCCTCTTTATGTTGGTTGTGTGGAGCTACCTAAATGGTAACGAAATTTATTGCATAAAAAAATAGACATCTCTATAAGTAGGCTTATGAATAAACAGTGTGTAAATTTTAAATGGTAAAGAAATTTATCCCATCCTTTGTTATGGGAAGGAAGGTGGTATGTCTACATGTAAGTTGGTTTGTCAGAAATAAACCAATTGGCGAGGATTTGGGTGTTCTTTGGATGGATTTCAAACTATTTAAAGCATTTAGTTGTACAATGTTAGGATATTTAGACATTTAGGAGTTAGTTAAGATCAACTTGGTTTAATGTGTCATTAGGTAAAAGTGTGTTTCTTAGTGTGTTTCTTTAGTATTCATTTGTAATTAGGAAATCTGATGGTCATGATATGTTCCCAACATAGAGTGATCCAACGGATCATATTTTCCTCAATCTTAACCACTACATTAATCTATGGCTTAACGCCTGATTGGTCCATGATCTATATTTAAAGAGCATGGAGGGTCATTTGTTTATGATTGATTGTGAGAATATCTCTTGTAAAATCTCTCTATAAATTTTTCTTTTGCGTTAATAAATTTCTCCAAGTGGCCACATTGGTTGGGGTCATGGTCCCCATAGGGCTTTTACCACGTGAAAAAAAAGGCTCTAATGCCTCCTTCCTTATCCTATTGTGTCACCTTTGTAAATCCTTCAATCCTATCCCAAGTTGTTCTTAAGGGGGGATGTTAGGATATTTAGACACTCAAGAGTTAGTTAAGATCAACTTGGTCTAACGTGTCGTTAGGTAAAAGTGTGTTTCTTAGTGTGTTTATTTAGTATGAAATAGTATGCCTTTGTAGTTAGGAAATATGACGGTTGGAATATGTTCCCGACATAGAGTGATGCGACAAATCATATTCTCCTCAATCTTAATGGCTACGTTGATCTATTGCTTAACACCTTGTTATCACATAAATTTGTCATGGGAAAAGTTAAATGTTTTTCTCCTAAAGAAGTATGTAAAAATATTAAATGGTGCACTATTTGATAAAGTTCATGACCCGCACATATTATTTTAACCAAAGCTTCAAAAGGAAAAGAATTTTTGTCATGTAGCAGGTAATTCTCGCACATCTTGATAGTGGGGACATATATCACATCATNTGCCTCCTCATGATTTTGGACCCACCCCTCCTATTTCCACTTACCACCTATCCCCCCTTCGGAATCCCACTCATCCCCCACTCCATACCGCTCATGCTCCTGCATACACCTGTCCTCCACTCACTCTAACTTCTCGCCCTCCCGCCTGCCACGTCGCCCACCTTTTGACTTTTCTCCCTACATTTCACCTCCCGCATATCTACTCCACCTCTCACCTTGTGCCACTTTTCTTCCACAAAGCATCCACCTATCTACATTTACTCAATCCCTTCTCCCTATTTGACATTGTTTCCATGTCCTCTAGTTCATAACAAGTCCCAACTTCCCCCCATGATTGTCTAGTAGACACATGTTCCAATAAAAGAGCTGCATTGAGTTAGGTTGGTGAATTACCAGTGCCACCATCCGCTTTCGACTACAAGATGTTTCCCAACACAGTTATCCAAAGGCACAGATGGAAAAGGAATCAACATGAAGGAATAATAAGCAGAGGAAATGCGCCCAAGCGATAGCACTTCATGACAATTATTTATGTTAGAATTGTTACCAACATGCTCCCTCGTTCTAGCAGTATTTTAGATCCACCTATACATTTGTTAGATTAGGAAATTTTTGTGGAGAATCCCAGGCTAGAGAGGCCAGCTCACATCTGAAGTTGTGGTCTACTATTTTTGTTATAAATACCTTAGAAAAATGTTTTTTCGGGTGAGAGAGGGGTAGAGTAGACCTCCCTATGATGTAATATTTTGACTTAGCAGAGATCTGCATGTTTTTATGTATTGGACCTAAGAAATTTTGGTTAATGGAAGTCAACCTCTTATCATCACCTTATTTCTTTCTACTCTAAAAGCTCATTATTGGAAGATCCTTATGAGTTGTCATAGTTGTATTTTAATGGATGTTGATTTTTGTAGCACTATAAACGTTTTCAGTGTTTTGAGTTTAGTTTCAAGAATTTCTTGTTACTGAGTTTTTCTTCACCTAGTTGTTAGAAGGCCTGATGCTCATAGAAGACTAGTTCATTTTTCTCACCAATTCTTCCATCCGCTCATATTTACCCTCAAAACCCTGACTGAAGTTAATTAAAACCTAATATTCTTATTCATACTAGCCCATATTTCTATGCTGAAATATCCATATGCTGAGTTTTTCCCATTTGACCCTTTGTCACAAATTTACATTCATAAATCTTTTTATGGGTATTGGGCTTATCCTCTTGCAATCCGAGGGTAACTCTCAGTGCTGACACACCTAATTGGTCCATGATATCTATTTAAAGAGCATAGAGGGTCATTTACCGATGATCAATTGTGAGAAACTATCTTGTAAAATATCTCTATAAATTTTTCTTTTGCATTAAACTATCACTCATTGCAGCAACTATGTAATCAATAGATAGTGACTAGTCTTCCTCTTGTTGTTGTAATCAAGGATCTAAAAGATCCTAAGCATGTTCTTGCAAGTGGAATTGTTGATGATATTACTAGGTTGTACAAGTTTGACAACTTTGGGTCATCATATTTTCCATCCATTTTTGTTGCTCATAGCGATGACTTGAGCAAACTTTTGCATGAGAGGTTTTCTCATCTAAACTATCGCTCATTGCAGCAACTATGTAATCAACATATGGTGACTAGTCTTCCTCTTGTTTCATGTAGAGATGGTGTTTGTGTTAGTTGTGTTCTCGGAAAACATCATCAAGGCGGTTTTGACAAACATGTCTCTTGGCACGCCTCGACCCCTTTGCATCTTGTTCACAATGACTTATGTGGTCCACTTTATTCTCCTTGTTTATCTCGGTGCAAGCATTTATTAACTTTCATTGATGACTATTTTGGACGAACTTGGGTATACTTCTTAATACTTAAGAGTGAATTTTTTGACAATTTCTTGGCCTACAAGGCCCTTGTAGAAAAGCAATCTTGACATCAAATTCAAAGATTAAGAACAAATAATGGAGGCAAATATGTGAAGAATAATTTTACAAGTTACTGCACTACAGAGTGCATCCAAATGCAACACATTGTTCCATATACACCACAACAAAATGGTGTTGTTGAGATAAAGAATTGCATGTTAAAAGAAATGGCTAATTGTATGATCCAATATAAGGGATTAAGTCTAAAGTATTGGGCGGAAGTCATTAATTGTCAAAATTACATAGTAAATCACACTCCCACAAAGGCTCTTAAAAATATAACACCAAAATAAGCATGGACTAAAATTAAGCCAAATGTAAGTCATTTCCATGTATTTGGCAGTGTAGCATGGTCTCACATTCCTCATGAGAAAAGGAAAGCACTGCAGCTTAAAAGTGAGTCTGTGCATATTTGTTAGTTACTCTCAAGATGTCAAAGGTTGCATACTTATTCAACCACATTGTAATGAAATTATTATTAGAAGGGATATTAAATTTGATGAAACTCGCTTGGCCTGTGAGCCTAATTCAGTGTTTGTGCCTTCTTCGGCCTGTGAGCCTAATTCATTGTTTGTTTCTTCTTCGACCTGCGAGCCATTTTCGACGTTTGTGTCTTCTTTTATTCCTATTCTAGTTTCTTCTTCTTCAGATGATGACAGTGAGGATGAAAATCCACCTCTGCTTGCCTACCTTCCTCCATATGAGTCCATTGAACATAAACCTGAACCAACACATTCGCTTCCTAGATGGATCCATTCAACAAGAGAAGCAGTTGGTGATCTTGTCAGTGATCCTTCAGATCAACATCATACACATTCACAGTTCTAGTGAGATTCTTCTCTTTTGGCTCAAGTTTTAAAGACTCATGATCTAGAGACATTTGCATAAGCTTCAAGTCATCTAGATTGTGATATAGCTATGAATGAAGAGTATTGTTCTTTAATGAAAAATGATACTTGGGATCTTGTACCTCTTCCGAAAGGAAGAAAACTTGTCAGATGTAAATGGTTCTATAGAACTAATTATGCATTAGATGGAAGTGTTCAAAGACACAAGGATCGGTTAGTTGCGAAAGGATTCTCCCAATTTGAAGGAATTGAATATAATGAAACATTTTTCCTTGTAGCCAAAATGAATTCCATCTACATTGTTCTAGCCCTTGCAACCTCACATAAATGGGAGGTCCATCAGATGGATGTAAAATACACCTTCTTGCATGGATATTTTCCAGAAGAAATATACATGGAACAACCTCACGGATATGTCCAGAATGACTCTAGCCTTGTTTGTCACCTTAATAAATCTCTTTATTGTATTAAGAAAGCTCTCAAAGCTTCGTATGCCAAAATGGACAACTTTCTTCTTAACACTGGATTTCTATATTCCACTATGATCTTAATGCTTATACCAAGAAAGTAGGAAGTCATCTCATAATCCATGTTCTTTATGTTTATGACCTTATCCTCATTGGTAGTGATGTTGGATTACTGAGAGGGGGGGTGAATCAGTAATAACGTAATTATAATCCTTTTTCTTCAAATGTTATATCAATGTAGAATTATTATCCAATTATGAGCAGTAATAAATAAACAATCACACACATGCACAGTACACCAGTGTTTTACATGGAAACCCAAATCGGGAGAAAACCACGGAATGCTTTTTCTTATATGTCTTTAAGAATTACATTCATTGGAAGCACCAACTTCCTTTGTTTTCCAGCTGCAACTGGAAGGAGGCTCCAACCTCCTAGTTTCTCAGGCTACACCCTGAGGGAAGCTCCAACTCCCCAAATCTCTGGCTACAACCAGAAGGAGGCTACAACCCCCAATGT
>SNQJ01S0013912.1:31403-48499 GCA_010110895.2 Picea sitchensis
GGGGGGGAGGAATTCCCACCCTGGTTACGCGCAGCATTCGGGGCAGCGCCGCGATTTATTTTTTTTTGGGCAGTTTTTGCGATTTTAGCGGATTTTGCTATTTTTAGTGATTTACTAAAAATAATCTTGGTTTTAGGGATTAGGGTTTTGGTATCTACGGAATACCTAAAAACATTGTATATATTATATAGTGAATGGTGAAATTTGATATAATGAATATAAGAAAGTTTTTCCTGGTTGAGGGTTTCCAGTATAAATATCTGTGTACTATGTGAATGAGCCATTGATTAAATTTTGTTTTTCTTAAGAATCTATATGCATTTCTTTACTTCATAGGTTTAAAACTTACACCAACACCCTCGATCAACACAATACTTTGGATAATCATGAGGTGAAATTACTTTTGTAGGCCTCCCTGTAATTGCATCTTCCTAAAGCCCTAACAAAGCTCGAAGTTTTGAAAACTTAGAATTTAACATAGACTTTGTAAAGATATCAACAACCTGGTCATTTTCCTACAATAAACAAGATTCACAACAATTTCATGTACAAAATGTCTCAAATAATGAGCATGAAGCTTCGCATGTTTCATTTCATTGTGTGCAATAAGATTTTTGCAACCTGTATCACACTTTGATTATCTCAATACACAACAATTTTCAACCCAATCCGAGTTCATCTAATCGACTAACTAGTTCACTTTGTCACTACAATACTTTATAGTATATACAAACATAAATCTTCACATCCAATTTCTTCCTTCTAACATATACAATGTGATCCCATGCTATGCATCCAAAGGTTCTGAGGTGTCTGAATAAGGGTTTCCTTTTACTATATTTTTTTATTGGAGTTAGATACCATACAAATTTCATCATAACCAAATTTGACAAAGAGTTCAAGTATAAAACAACTTCTTTGAAAAACTTAGTTGATAGAATTTTTCCCTGAAGAAAACAATGTACCATTTTGACCAATGTTAAATTCTTTCTTTTAGCAACACCATTATACTAAAGTGTGTAAGGTGAAAATATATACTAAGAGATACTATTGTATGACAAGTACTTTTTAAAATAATTGCTCACATATTGTTCTCCATTGTTAGATCTTAAACATTCCATAGGTTGACCACATTTCTTTTCAATGAATGCCTTAAATTTCTTGAACTTTGAAAAGACATGACTCTTATTCTTCAAGAAATACACCCAAGTATACTTGAAAAGGTCATCAATCAAGTTCAATACATACCTTGCACAAGCTAGTGATGGGTTTGTTCATTGAACATAGGGTACTATGGATAAGTTCCAATAGAGGATTTTCTCTCCAAGATTTCTCAATTTCAAAGGCGATGTGATGATGCTTGTGTAAGTATATATCCTTCACATACTCCATTAGGGGTACCAGTAACCATGTTATGTTTCACCATCATTTTTAACCTTCAAAAATTTAGATATCCAAGTTATTCATGCCACACTTTGCTCCAGTCGTCGATGTGAGCTATGAGTTTACTTGGTTTTGGGAATTTTTTGAGAAATTCACAAAAATTATACAATCAGTCAATCAAGTCCAAGAAACCTTTTCCAAAAATAATAAAGTTTTTGTACATATCCTTCACAATAGACCAATCTGGCCAAAACTCTACTTTCTTGCCAGTTTGGGTTAGTTGGGGTATTGATAACAAATTTACACTCAGACTGAGTACATGATACACATCAATGATCACACCTTTCTGACTTTCAATCTTTCCACAACCAATAACAATAAGTGCATAATCAAGTGCTACAAAGATTTATTTTTATGTAGCTATTGTTGATGTTTGTAGCATCAGATAGGTACTTTCACATTGGTTTTGTGTCTAACATGTGGAAGTCGTCATCAATACCTCTAAAGACTTAGGAAATTCAATTTTATTAAGTAATTATTAAAGTGAATTCCTTTTTATAATTTTGAGTTTAATTAAATGAAACGCCTAAGATTTAAGAATTAGTGAATTAAATTAAATCTTATCCATTGATCTCAAGTGTAGGTGAGATCTAATCTCAACCATTGATCCTTTTTTCTCTCTTGATGATGTTGTAGAATACCCTTCTTGTTAAGGGGGAGTTTTGAAATATTGTAACTACAAAGAGTATTCTATTTATTATTGATGTATTATTCATTAGATCAATCCCCTTTTGTGGATTTATCATGTCGGGAATTGTAAATGACCAAATCCCCTTTTGTGGAATGGTCAAACCCTAATTGTAATATGCAAATTGAGAAGTAGGCCCCCTGGAAAATTAAAGTGGTTCTAACCACCCAGAAATACAAGTCAACCTGCCAGTGAAGAGACACCTCCTTTCAACACTTTCCAGTTTGTATAAATAAAGGAAGCCAACCACTCATTTTTTCACTCACTCATTCAATCATCTTAAGCACAAGTTTGGTAGCTACAGTTGGAGAAGAAGGAAGAGAGAGAGGTGAATTACTTGGGAGAGGATATTCTCGAGTGTTTGTTTTATTGTCTTCCCGTTATATTGGCTATCTATATTAAAGAATGTTTTGTTGGGTTTTCTACCCCATGAGGGTTTCCCAGGATAAATGTTGTGTACCTTGTGATTGTGTTTCTCTTAGTGATCCTATCTATGCTATGGTTATCTAGTAAATTGAAAAGAAACCTAATAATAGCTTAAACTCTAACATGGTATCAGAGTTAAGATGAAGAGAACATCTTTCATAGGAAAAAGAAAAACGTCATTGTTGTCGTACAAGAAAATTAGGGCTTTTATTGAAGAGGAATTTCAGCCCAAAAGTCATCTAGAAAAGTGTTCCCTAGCCCAAGGAACTCTTTGGAATCTTCAACACACCCTTTCAGTGGATATAACTCCCGGAAATTGAAACCCTAGTTTTCACCAGTACCAGAAGTACCAGAAAACCAGAAGTACCAAAAAACTAGAAGCACTAGTCCAGAAATTCGATGGTCAAGTTTGAAGGGGAAAAGTTTGGATTTTCTGAAATCTAACCACACTAGGCTACTCGCCTCAGCCAAGTACACCTCGTAGTAAGTTCAAAATTCAATTCTGAGCATTTTCATTTTTTGGTCATTTTCCTAGCTCCAGGTAAAAGATGTCTGCAAGCACTAAGCTTGTTGACAAGCTATAAGGTGTGGAAAACTTCCATGCCTGGAAGTATAGGATTGGACTCATTCTTGAAGAGAATTACCTAGCAAGATTCATTATAGAGAATGTACCAGAACCCATCGATGTTGCAGCTAAATAAAAACACCAAAAGGACACAGTTAGGTCCAAAAGAATCATTGCATTTTCTATCAAAGATCACTTGATTCCTCAAGTAGCTTCAAAGAAGACTCCAAAAAAAATGTTTGATGCCTTAACCAGATTATATGAAGGAAGGAACATCAATCGGAAGATGAATCTAAGAACTCAACTCAAGAATACAAGGATGCAGAAAGGAGAAACAATTCAGGAATATTTCTCCAGAATATCACAATTCAAAGAACATCTAGAAGAAATTAAAGATACTATTGATGAAGATGAACTTATAATGACGACCCTTAATGGTGTCATAAGACCTTGGGATGCATTCATCCAAACTATTTGTGCCAGAAAGTAGAAACTACAATTTGACAGTCTTTGGGAAGAATGTGTTCAAGAAGAAGAAAGGGTAGATAACTGAGAAGCATTGCTACCAAGAGATGAATATCAAGCCCTAGCTACTCATACTAAAGGAGGAAGAAATAAGTATTACTTCTAGAAAGAAAATCATACAGAGTCTCACCCCCAAAAAACATTCATACATAAAGAATCTCAACCAAGGAGATTCCAGAAGTTTCAAGAAGGACAAAGAAGAGAAAACGATTTCTCATCCTACCAATGTTACCATTGTGACAAGATGGGACATATTGTGAAACATTGTCCAACTAGACGAGAAGAATACAAGAATAAAAATAAGAGGCACCATTCTGATGCATTTGAATATGAAGAGCCACCCACAAAGATGATAAAATAATAGATTGAAGACTATGTCTTAATCTCTGCCCTCTCAGGATCAGTATCACCTGGTGAGGACACTTGGCTCATTGATAGTGGTGCTTCCAAGCCCATGACAGGTCAAAGAGACGTTCTCTCTTTCCTTTCAGAAAATAAGTTCCCTCAGAAAGTTACACTTGGAGATGATTATCAATACCTATCAAGGGATTAGAAGAATCAAATTACATGCTTAATTCATGGACCCCAATGAATATGAAGGATGTACTATATGTACCAGGTTTGACAAAGAAATTACTCTCCATATCAGCTTTAGAAAAGAAAGGCTTCAGAGTTACCTTCATAGATGGATAATTTCTTATGTGGGCCAAAGGAAAAACCATGAAAGAAGCAATTATTATTGGAAAAGAAGAAGGTGGCTTGTATAAGATAAAGGGTCACTCAGAAGCAGCCATGACCCACTCCATTGAGAATCCATGTGAAATTTGGCATATAATATTAGCCCACCTCAACTACAAGGCATTACCATATGTAAGCAAGGAAGTCACAGGTCTACTAGAGCTTAAGGTTGACCATGAAGGTGTGTGCAATGGATGTGCACAAGGAAAGAACATCAAGAACCCTTTTTCTAAGAGAGCTAGTAAAGCAGAAGGATTCCCAGAGCTCATCCACTCATATGTGTGTGGCCTAACGCCATCATCCTCCATCAGTGGGTATGAATACTATGTATCCTTTATTGATGACTATTCTCGTAAAATCTGGGTTTACCTTTTGAAATCAAAAGATGAAGAGTTCAGTAAATTCAAGGAATTCAAAGCCTTGATATAGAATCTTTCTAAAAGAAAGATCAAGATACTCAAGTCAGATAATGGAGGAGAATACACCTCAAAATAGTTTGAAAATTTTTGCAAAGATGCCAGGATCAAGAGGGAGCTCACCACTCCCTACAATCATCAACAAAATGGTGTAGCAGAAAGAAAGAACAGAACTATAATGGAAGCAATGAAGACCATGATCCATGATAAATACCTTCCAATGTAATTATGGGAAGAAGCAACAAAAAAAACAGTATATGTACAAAACAGATTGTCCCATAGTGCACTTGGGTTGAAGACCCTTGAATATATGTTCTTCGGAAAGAATCCAGAAGTAAGCCCTCTCAAAATATTTGGTTTCCCAATATTTGTACATATTCCAAAAGAGAAGAGAACCAAGATGGACCCTTCAGGAAAGAAGGGAATATTTGTTGGATACTGTGAGGTCTCCAATGCCTTAAAAGTTTATATGCCAGATTACCATCATATTTAAATCATCAAGGATGTAAACTTTGATGAAGACACAACACTCAAGAAATCAAGAAGATTCCAACTTGAAGAAGTATATAAAGAGGAACCTGTAGCTCCCAGAGTTGCAAAACCAGTGAGTGAAATCATAACTTCCCCTGATGAGGAGATTCTAAAAGATCATGACATAATAGAGTCTCAAGAACCTCCCCAGATGACGATCTCCCACAAGAGAAAGCCAGCCTAGGAAAGGGAACTTATTCAAGATGGAGAAAAGTATGGTGCCCCCGAAGGAACCATGAGACAAGTGAATAAACCTAAGTCATTCTCCAGTTATATGGCCTTGATGTGTGATCTCTTAGAGAAGGAGCCTACCTAATTTGAAGAAGCCATTCAAAAGAAAGAATGGGCAGATGCCATGATAGAAGAATACCAATGTTCCCAGACCAAAGAGAAAGAATTTGGTATCTTCCAAATGGATTTTCAAAATAAAACATGTTGTTGATGGAATTATTGAGAAATATAAAGCAAGGTTTGTTGCCCGTGTATTTTGTCAAAAGGAAGGCATTGATTATGAAGAGACGTTTGCTCCTGTAGCGAGATACACTTCAATCAAAACCATCATAGCCCTTGCAACTAGGACATGAAAACAACCTTCTTGAATGGTGTCATTGAAGAAGTGTATATAGAACAACCTCAAGGGTTTGAAGTTGAAGATAGGAAGACTCATTTCTGCAAGTTGAAGAAGGCTCTATACGAATTGAAGCAAGCTCCTAGAGCTTGGTATGGAAGGATTGGCAGTTTCCTTATGAGTTTGGGCTTTACCAAGAATAAAGATGATCCTAACATTTACTTCAAGGTTATGAATGATGAGCCTGTTATATTGTTGTTGTATGTGGATGACTTATTCTTAATTGGAGAAGAAAAGATCATCACTGAATGTAAGAAGAAGCTTGTTGTAGAATTTGAGATGAAAGACCTTGGCCTAATGCACTATTTCATAGGTCTTGAGGTATGACAGAGCCTAGAGAGGATCTTCCTTAACAAAGGGATGTATGCAGTTGAAATACTGAAGAGATTTGATATGTTGGAGTGTAAGTCCATGAATACACCCATGGAAACAAAGTTGAAGCTCCTGGTTGACACTTTGTCATAATTGATTGATGCTACATTGTACAGATAGATCATTGGATCATTGATGTATCTGACGAACACCTGGCCAGATATATGTTTTTCTATGAACACCTTGAGTCAGTTTCTAGGAGAGCAAAGATGTGTTCACTTGGTTGTTGCAAAACATGTGATGAGGTATCTTAAGGGTACATTAGATTGTGGCCTTAGTTATGATGGAGATCATGACTTCCGACTGAGTGGATATATTGATTCAGATTGCGCTGGAAGTGTCTCTGACAGAAAGATCAATTCAGGATGTTGTTTTAGTCTAGTTTCAACCATGATCTCATGGCAGAGTAGGAAGCAATCAAGCATTGCTCTCAACACGGTAGAAGAAAAATACATTGCTGCAAGTTCTGCTAGTTGTGAAGCCATATGGCTTTGGAAGTTGTTGACATGTCTTTTCGATCTAGATATGGAAGAAACCATGATCCTATGTGATAAAAAAAGTTGCATAAAGATGACAGAGAACCTTGTGTTCCATGACAAGTCAAAACACATAGAGATCTGATATCATTACATCTGTGATATGGTGCAAAGGGGAGCCATAAAGCTCCAATATGTTAGCACTGATGAATAGGTTGTTGATGTGTTGACCAAGCCTCTATCTCATGTAAAGTTTGATCACTTTCGAGATAAGATTGGTGTAGTACAAAAGGACCACCCTCGAAAGGAGTAGTGATGTGTTTCTAGCTTCATTCTGTGATGCCAACTTTGTGTTGATGATTTGTTTCCAGCCTCATGTTGTGATGCCAGCTTTGTGTTGATGATGTGTTGCCAGCCTCATGCTATGATGCTAGCTTCATTATTATGATGTGTTTCTAGCCTCGTGCTGTGATTCCAGCTTCGTGTTGATGATGTGTTTCCAGCCTCATGCTGCGGTTTCAGCTTCATGCTGAATATTCTCAGCCTAGTGCTAATGTTGATGATGATCCAGACTTTGTGTTGTGTTGTTGTTGTTATTGATGATGATGTATTAGTATTATACTAATCCATGTTGATGTAGATGATGATGCCATTCCATATCCCTGATGTGAATGATGATATTGATGATGAGAAAAACTTATGATGATTTATAGATATGTCAGTCAGTGTTCTAGACGTTGTTGATGTTTTACCCTATCTCTCTCCCTTGATGATGTTGTAGAATACCCTTATTGTTAAGGGGAAGTGTTGAAATATTGTAACTGCAAAGAGTATTCTATTTATTATTGATTTATTAATCATTAGATCAATCCCCTTTTGTGGATTGATCATGTCGGGCATTGTAAATGACCAAATCATGCCCTAGGCAAATTAAAGTGGTTCTAACCACCCAAAAAGACAAGTTGGTCTGCCAGTGAAGAGACACCTCCTTTCAGCGCTTGCCAGTTTATATAAATCAAGGAATCTAGCCACTCATTTTTTCACTCACTCATTCAATCATCTAGAGCGCAAGTTTGGTAGCTGCAGTTGGAGAAGAAGAAAGAGAGAGAGGCACATTAATTGGGAGAGGATATTCTCTAGTGTTTGGTTTATTGTCTTGGCATTGTATTGACTATCTATATTAAGGATTTTTTTGTTGAGTTTTCTTCCCCATGAGGGTTTCCCAGGGTAAATGTTTTATATATTGTGATTTTGTTTCTCTCAGTGATCCTATCTATTCTATGGTTATCTAGTAAATTGAAAAGAAACATAATAATAGCTTAAATTCTAACATTTTCTACCAAGGATTTCAACTCCTTGAACTTACCAAGTACTTCATCTTTTGACTTCAAGAAATAAACCCAAGTTTTACGAGAGTAATCATCAATAAATGATACATATCATACATACTCGGTTAGATAGGTTGATGGCATTGGACCGCATACATCTGAGTGGACATGTTCCAAAATTCCTTCTACTTTAATGTCACTCTTTGGAAAAGGATTATTTGTGTTCTTTCCTTGTCCACATCCCTTGCATACACCTTCATCATCAACCTTTAGTTATGGTAAACCTGTAACTACCTTACTCACATATGGTAAGGCTTCATAGTTGATGTGAGCTAGCCTTCTATTCCAAAGTTCACAAGGACTTTCAGTAGAGTGTGTCAAGGCTACATTTGAGTGACCTTTTAACTTGTACAAACCTCCTTCTTCTATTCCAATAACAATTGCATATTCTATAGTTTTTCCTTTAGACCACATAAGAACTTCACCATCTATGAATTAAACTATGAAACCTTTCTTATCTAGATCTGAAATAGAAAGTAAGTTGTTTTTCAAACCTGGTACATATAGTATATCCTTCATTCTCATCGGAGTTCCTGAATCAAGTTTGTACGTGGCTTCTCCCATTTCTTTGATTGGGTACTGATAATCATCCCCAAGTGAAACTTTATGGGGGGTTCCTTTTCTATAAGGTTGGAAAGAGTGTTATTCTAACCTATCATGTGCTTAGAGGAACCACTATATATGAGCCAAGTATCCTCTCCAAGTGTCACATATCCTAAGAGAGAGGAAAACAAAACATATTCTTCAATCTCTATTGGCATAGGGGCAGACCCGGGGTTCAATGCTACAATAGTGCACCAACAAAACCCTAACTACTGATCCTTTCAACGACACCTGCAAAGAAGATGAAGTCTCACCTGAGGTAGAGGAAGGGGTGGTTGAAAGACTCAGGTGTCAGCAACTTTAGCTGGGACACATATCTATAATTATGATACTTATTAGAGCACAGATTTGGTCTGACTATTTATTCCTCGAACGCCTCGATCTTGCCTCGAGATGCTTCGACCTGTTGTTGTGCTATGGACTCTTGCTCAACGAACTCCCAGATTACTATGTCATTCACTGGCCCTTCTAGGAGTTGTTATGCTACATTAACAACCTGCTCTAGCTCTGCTCCTCGACTCTCGACCTCTATGAACAAATGATAGGCCTTATCTTGCACAAGTTGGATCCATTGAGTTGCTTCCATAAAATTTCTTTGAATCATATGGATCTGTTGTTGGAAGATGCGTTTCTCTTTAGATCGCTTCATTCTTTCTACAACTGACAGGCCCTTCAGCTGCACCTCTAGTATCTCTACGTGTTGCTTTGCTTCCTGGAGCTCCGACTCCAATGCCTGCAATTCTGGATTCTCAGCGAGCTTCTCATATGTTTGGACACTGTGGTTACTCAACTTCTTTCACTCCCTGGAAAGAGCTTTCAGTCTCTCAACTGCGCTCCTGGTGGTTGCTTCCCTTTGGTCTCTTACATCTTGAGGGGTCTTGGGTACTGCACATAGCTCCAAATATACTATGCGTTGTTGTAGTTGTTGGATTACTTCTTCAAGTTGCACTACTTGCTATGGAATTCTCTCTTTGGACTTTACTTCTACAACTCTCACAGAGCGAAGCGCTCTGTTGACCATTTATTTTACTTCGAGTTGCTCCATGAGAAACTATTCCTTTTATTTCTGCAGTTGGGATTTTTCTTTCTCAAACTTTTTCTAGAGAGAAAGCTTCTCCCGTTCTGTAGTACTATGTTTCTCTACAAGGACTCCTTGTATGTGTGTCAAAGCCTGGGTGGCTTGTGCTATTTCTTCTTGCACTCGTCGAAGGTGAGCTTCGACTGTATCAGCTATTCGGTGGAGTTGAGTTGGCTCATCTCCCAATTCTGGTGTTCCTAATGGTAGAGGCGCAATGGAGACTGCGTGGCTGGACTGCAGTGCTTGTTGTACTCCTTGGAGATCAATATCGATTCTATTGTACATCGCTTCCTTCTTAGCCTCTTGTTTCTCTACTATCTCCAGCGAAGCATCATTCAAGGCCGCTATACTGAAATTGAAGTCATCTGAGATGAGGATAGTCTGCATTTTGGTCATAGAAGATTTTGATTTCTTCTGGGAGGAAGGCTTCGTGGGGAAACCTTCCTTTTCTTTGAGGGGTCCTCCTCATCTCAGGGCGGTGTAACCTCTCCTTTCTTATACTCAAATTATGTGCCATCTATCCCTCCGCCATCACCTCCTTTCTCTGGTGAGATGGAAGCAATCTTCACATATTCATTGTCTAAATCCTAAACCTATTCAGTTTTCTTCATCCTGCTAGGTCCGGATGTATCCTGTGCAGTTTCTAGACTATCTGTATCGAATATCTCTGCAGGGTATGCTGGAATGAGGAGTTCCACCGACCAGTCCTTAGTGATCTCCTCCAACTCCTCCTCCATTAGCTTGTAGTGGGGCTGGAGTTGTTTCTTGTGCTCGTTAGCGTGCGTTGTGATATAAATAAAATGGCGGTCCGTGCTAAATTTCATCAAAGTCCAGAACCTGTGTAAAGTATTCGGAGTTATGCGAGGTGCAGACTGTATGGATACCTTCAATTGGTTGTAGTATGCGTGAAATACAACATTGGACTGCCACTATTTATTCATGTCGCTTGAATACCACAGTGTGTTGAAATTCGTAGCCAATGGTTCAAAGGGATCGATGTCTGGGAAGGTCGAACCTTCTGGCATCTCCTAGGTAATGAAAGTGATCAGGATCAATAGCCAGCTGAAGTGAAATTCATACCCTTGATCCTGGGCTTCTCTATAGTCAATTTCTAATTGGTTCACCAGGTACTTCACCCAATTCATTTGTAGGCCCTCTGCGCAATTCCCCGCGAGGTCGACTACAAAACCAGTGACTTGGGTGGGTCGTTTATTTCATACTAATTTCCATGCGATCAATTGACAGGTGAGGCGCACTGCGATGCTCTGGATAGAAGCTAACTTGTAGCCTCGTGTGCCCTTCTCAACATCACCATAGGTGTCCTTGATCCTCTGTGCTAGAGTGTGATCCATGGTTTATGGTGGGTCAGGTCCTTGCATACTTAGCCCTGTGATCCAATTTATCAATGTCAGATTCACTGTTATGCGACTGTTTAACCATAGATAACCTCCATGGTAACAAGACAACAACAATTTTACACATGCATTCACCTCCTGGTGTCGTCCAAAGTGTGGAATCTTCATAACGTTCATTAGGGTGGACTGCGTGAGGTTATGGGTCCATGACTGAGGGATGATCTTCAAATTCTTTCCCTTTGTTCTGTCTAGGTACTTATGTAGGGTGAGCATGTTGTAGACCTTCCTATCACCGAGGTTGAAATCACTAAACTTTAACGTTGCAATATTTTCTTGGTCTGCTTGAACTGCGCATATCCCTTTTAAGAGGTATGTAGTGATCAAGGCGTACTCAAAGTCTCTAGGCACACTATCTTGATTTATTGCATCGCTCAAAGGTGGTAGATAGCCAGGTAATATGCTCAAAATCAAATTAGCATTTGAGAGATCATCCCTGTGCTTAGTTCACTTCTCATTTGATGGTCAGGATGGTCCGGCTCGAGCAGTTGACGGAGAAGCTGGTTGTAATGTCCCCAAGGCCGAGCCCAGTTGTAAATATTGTTTATGAAATGAGTTGTAAAAATGTTTTATAGGTTGGTGAGCCAAGTTTATATAAGCTAGTGGGCTTATGTGATTGTTAGGCTAGATAACCTAAGGGTTGAAGGCCAAGAGCCTGATTTTGTACATGTATCAATGCAGAACATTAATAAAATATAAACATCGCCACGTGCAGACCGACCACGATGAATGAGTGATGGGGGACTAATATTCCATAGAGTGGGCAAGGGATTAGGGGCTGGAAGGTGGGAAAAGGGGCCTAAGTGTGGAGCCTAGGGGCTTAAGTCCTTGGGAATAATATTTTAATATTATTCCAAAAAGACCATGTGAATAATATGTTTTTTTCCTAAGTTCTTTTGGAATGACAAGTCACTTCCAAATGTTGGGAGGAACGCATGTTGATGGAAGCATGTAGCTTCAAGGGTGACAAGTGTCAACCCAAGCCCATGCAAATAAAATGGTCGAGATGAGTCGTGGTGGGTTTCCTCCTCCATTCTACCTGATTGTCTAAGCGTGAACCGGTCCGACCTCTGCAGGAGACCTCGTGCATCTTCTGAATCATACATCCCCTGAACCAGAAGCCTGTGTTGATTTTAGGAAAAAGTTGTGGTTGTTCTGGAAAGCCGATACACCCCTTCTATGTTCTAAACTATGGAGTCTGAATTGACCACTGTGTGGACAACTGGTCACGCATCCCTGAGAATCTAGAGTGTGAGTCTATCCTGTGTTACCAGATTGAGAAAATGGAAGTGTCCCATCTCTGCTAAGCCTGGTTATGGTGTTTCACCTGTCTGTAGCTTCCCTGGGGTGTCCGTTTCTGGATTTCTGTTGATTGTGGTGGACGTGTAGTGTTTGATCTTGTGTGGCTTGTTGGCTAGTTTGTACAACACTCTCTCCAAGTGAGAGAGGTGGTTGAAGTTGGAAGAACAGGTTGTTGGGCCTATGAGCGACTCTCTCCAGGTGAGAAAGTGTGCAGAGGAAGGAGAAAACTCCTGGAAGGAACCCTGTAGCTGCCACACATCTCGGAGACTTACGATCCGATCTATTGTTGAAAACCAAGGCAAGGGAGGTTAGCAACCGAAGGACTGCGTAGGTGACAGAGAAGGTGTATACTCTTGGGGTGGAACAGACATGTGGGGAAGGAGAGTCTGTGGGAAATGGGCATAAGTGGTTCCTGGGAGAGAATCCTTCCTTGTGACTATGTGTTTTCCCTGTAACCTCAGCCTGGCCTAGGATTCCTTTCCTTGAGGGTGGAGCTTAGTCTCAGCTCGGGGGTGACCCACTATTGAGCTTGATGAGTAGTGTGGTCTAAGGCTGGAAGGTTCATGGAAGGCCTGCACCTGGTTGGTGGAAGTACCATCGTTTCAATATAAGTACCAGATGATATTTTAATTACTTTTCTGCATGTCTGTGTAGTTATATTTATCATGTATTATGTTGGGCATACGAATTAATGTTAAATCCATTGATTATTTATAATAGCAGTAATTATTATGGTTACTCTGAGTTTTAAATGTGTTTCGTTTGCTTAAATGCATGTCTTATATATAGAATTAAGTATGAGATTGTTATTCCGTGAAGTAGCACCTGCTTGGCCCGGAATGGGGGTGTTACAGTTTAGTATCAGAGCCAAGGTTTCAACATTGAATCTATATGGGCCAGTTGAGTGGTCTTTCGACCGAGGGTTTGAGGAGAAATTGTGTCTGGAGGGCCAATTTCGGACCTTTGAATGATCTTGAGTGTTAAGGAGTTACTTGATCATGTTACCAAGCTTAGGAGGTATAGCAATGTTATGAAACCACAGCCGGGGTGGCATTTGGCCACAGGGAGAGACGACTCCACACCAGAAGTGTTGGATCCATAGGATCTGTTCAGGGAAAAGGAGAACCCTTGTGACCATCAGATCTGGAAAACATGCGCAGGGTTTAAAAACCCTTTCGAGTTGTACAGGAACGTGGAAATCGCAATACGCGAAATCCTGAATTCGTCGGGACCGTCCATTGGGGGGACACGTGGCTATCGGATGGCATTTTGACACCCAGGAAACCAAAAGGGAAGAACCTTGTTTTCACAAGTCGCGAAATAGCGAAACCCAAAATTTTGAAACGATCTACACCGTATATCGTAAGAGAGGAACTTGACCGTTGGATCAAGTGGAAGAGTAGACAGTAATTTTGGAATTTCGTTAAATGAAAGTTCGGGATGTGGGGATGAATGAACTCCTGATGTCGAAACCCCGAAACACCGAAAAGATCTGCGCTGTAGATTTGAGAGAAGTCAAACTGTTGGATTTCCTTGGAATGGACGTGGACACATGGGTGTGCACAACATGCCAGTGAGTCGAGAAGACAAGCGAGAATGGTGGGACCCGATGACATCACCGAAGGTGATGTGGGACCTCTTGAACATACCATGCACCACCTAGGTTGGTGACAGCTATGTTGTGGGCCCAGGGGAAGAGAGGTTGGAATTTTGGGAGTCGGGAGTTGAAGAGGGAAGTGACTGCGAGAACCTCTGGGGACCAAAAACCCCGAAAACCGAAGTCCCAAAAATTTGCAGAGCCAAATAGAGTTCAGAAAACTTAGTGAATTTGAAACGTTTTCTTATTCACGATGGTTAATGACTGTTGTGGTTTTTATTAAGGGATAAGGCTTGACAAACTCTAGTTGAATGCATGTTGTGTGTGAAGATTGTGGTTTTTATTAAGGGATAAGGCTTGACAAACTCTGGTTGACTGCATGTTGTTGAAATCTACACACACAACATGCACCTCTTCCAATTCCGAAAATCGACGTCGAGTATGGAATTGGAAGAGGTGCATATTGCCTCTGAAACAAAGGATGAAAGGGTAGGAAGGGATGTCAACTTGGGAATCGAAGGATCAAACTATAATGGGCATGGAAAAGAGATGGATAAGGAGGGACATATGATGAAACTCATTGAAAGATTGCAGAAAGATGCCCAGGCTCGCCGAGATGATAGCCGAAACCTCATGAGGGTCAGGGATCAGCAGAGTGAATTCAACTTAAAAATGTTGAAGAGCCTAGAAAGAATAGAAAGGAAATTGGAGAAGAGGAGTGACTCAAGCAAGACAGAGAGTCACAGGACCCCTGAGAGGAAAAGAAGATCAAGAAGTGTCAGAAGCCCTGAGAGGAAAAGAATATCAAGAAGTGTCAGAACCCCTGAGAGGAGAAGAAGATCAAGGAGCGGTAGCAGACATCATCGTCCCTCCCCAAATCATTCTAGTAGGGAGGCATGCAGTAGTTCAAGCCCGTACCCTACTAGAAAATACCGAATATCTAGAGTGGATGAATTGAAGGGAGAGATGAACAAGATCAAGCCTCCAATGTTCGATGGAGAATATAAGAAGGAGGAAGATGCCGAAAACTAGTTTCTTGGCATGAGGAAATATTTACAATTGCATAATTATTCCGCTCATGCAGAAGGAAGAATTGCAATGTATCAATTGAAAGCAAAAGAATCCATATGGTGGGATCAATTTGTGAAGGTGCAACACATTAGAGAGAAATATGTCACTTGGAAGGAGTTCAAGGGGTATTTCGAGAAGAAATACCTGACTAAAAGATACTATGACAAAAAGATGAAGGAGTTTTTCGAACTCAAGATAGGCAGCATGACCATTGATGAATACGAATGAAGGTTTTTGGAACTACTGAAGTATGTTCCATTCATCAAAGATGAGGCTGTCAAGATTCAGAGATATCTGAGTGGACTGCCACCTTCCATTAGTGACAAGATCCAATATGATGATCGCAAGACTATGGAAGAAACAATAAGAAGGGAAAAAATCTTGTATGAACAACAAAGAGAAAGGCCTACTTTTTGGAAGGCTTGGGATGAT
Organism: Picea sitchensis; assembly: GCA_010110895.2. Lineage (NCBI taxonomy): Eukaryota > Viridiplantae > Streptophyta > Pinopsida > Pinales > Pinaceae > Picea > Picea sitchensis. The sequence goes on from SNQJ01S0013912.1 coordinate 47,095, forward strand.
CAGAAGAAGTTCAGGAAAGAGAAGAGGTTGAAGGGAAACAAGCCTCCCTTTTTCAGAAATAGTCCTTAGGGACAACCATCCTTTAGGGAGCCCAGGAAGGCTGAAGTGGATGAACAAATGCCCAGACCGCCACCTATGGAGTGTTGGGGCTATAAAGGAAACCATAGGTACCGAGACTGCCCCCACAGAAAAGATAAAGCGAGAACCATCTACAATGTTCAGCAAGCTGAAACAGTGGAGGATATGGGCATTAGAATGCCAAGGATATACATATCCCTGGACAATAAACAAGCAGAATTTCAATCGCACATGATTGAAGTGGAGGGTATGATTAACAACTGACCATTTAGTATTTTAATCGATTCAGGGGCTAGCCATAGTTATGTAGATCCTAGGGTGGTGGAAAGTTTGCATTTATCAATAAGAAAACATGAAAACTCTTGGTTAGTGAAGTTGGCTATAGGAACCAAGAGGAAAGTCATTGAGTTGGTGAAGTCTTATCCTGTGGACATGAAAGGACTGAGCACGAAGGATGAATTGAATATTCTGCCTTTAGGATCTTATGATTGTTTAATTGGAATGGACTGGTTGGACCAAAACCATGCCCTCTTAGACTGTCGTAACAAGAGTTTTACATGCCTATATGAGGAGGGGAATCGAAAAACAGTCCAAGGAATTCCTAGAGCTGTGGATATTAGAGAAATCGCAGCCATGCAGTTGAAAAAGTGCTACAGAAAAGGATGTCAATTATTTGCAGGCCATGTGGAGGAAGCATCCAGAGATAAAGTCTCAAGGATTGAAGACCATGAGGCACTCACATAGTTCAAAGATGTATTTCAGGAGGCACCTGGACTACCTCCAAAGAGAGACACCGATTTTTCTATAAATTTGATGCATGGAGCAACTCTAGTGTCGAAAGCTCCATATAGAATGAGTACACCAGAGCTGAAACAGTTGCAATTGCAGCTTGAAGAGCTTCTAAAGAAGGGGTACATTCACCCCAGTGTGTCACCTTGGGGTGCCCTGGTCCTGTTCATGAAGAAGAAGGATGGGACGTTGAGGCTATGCATTGATTTTCGACAGTTGAACAAGGTAATTGTCAAGAACAAGTATCCTCTGCCGAGGATCGATGATCTTTTTGATCAGTTGAAGGGTGCAAAAATATTTTTGAAGATAGATCTCAGATAAGGATATCACCAGGTAAGAATAAAGGATGAGGACATCAGGAAGACTACATTTATAACAAGGTACAATCATTACAAGTTCACAGTGGTGTTGTTTGGACTGTCAAACGCACCTGTTGTTTTTATGTGCTTGATGAATGGTGTATTCAGGGACTATTTAGACAAGTTTGTCATAGTCTTCCTGGATGACATCTTGGTGTATTCCAAGTCAGAGGAAGAGA
>SNQJ01S0013912.1:50956-111006 GCA_010110895.2 Picea sitchensis
AAGGAAAGTCGGTACACCCCTTCTCTGTTCTAAACCATGGAGTCTGAATCGACCTCTGCATGGACAACTCATCACGCATCCCTGAGAATCCAGACTGTGAGTCTATCCAGTGTTGCCAGATTGAGAAAATGGAAGTGTCCTGTCCTTTCTAAGCCTGGTTATGCTATTGCACCTGTCTGTAGCTGCCCTAGGGTGTCCGTGTCTGGATTTTCGTTGATTGTGGTGGACGTGTAGTGTTTGATCCTGTGTGGCTTGTTGGCCAATTTGTACAACACTCTCTCTAGGTGAGAGAGGTGGTTGAAGTTGGAAGAACATGTTGTTGGGCCTGTGAGTGACTCTCTCCAGGTGATAAAGTGTGCAGAGGAAGGAGAGAAGTCCTAGAAGGAACCCTGTATCTACCACATAGCTCGGAGACTTCTGGTCCAGTCTGTTGCTGAAACCTGTGGAAAGGGAGGTTAACAACCGAAGGATTGTCTAGGTGACAGAGAAGGTGTATACTCTTCAAGTGGAACAGGCATGTGGGGAAGGAGAGTCTGTGGGCAGTGGGCATAAGTGGTTCCTGGGAGAGAATCCTTCCTTGTGACTGTGTCTTTTCCCTATAACCTTAGCCTAGCCTAGGATTCCTTGCCTTGGGGGTGGAGCTTAGTCTCATCTCGGGGTGACCCACTGTTGAGCTTGATGAAGAGTGTGGTCTAAAGCTAGGAGGTTCGTGGAAGGCATGCACCTCGTTGGTGGAAGTAACATCATTTCAAGATAAGTACCAGATGATGTTTTAATTACTTTTTTGCATGTCTGTGTAGTTATATTTATCATGTATTCTGCTAGGCATACAAATTAATGTTAAATCCATTGATTATTTATAATAGCATTAATTCTTATGGTTACTCTGATTTTTAAATGTGTTTCATTTTCTTAAATGCATGTCTTATATATAGAATTAAGTATGAGATTGGTATTCCATGAAGTAGCACCTGCCCGACCCGGAATGGGGGTGTTACAGTAGAGAACTCCTGGAAGGAACCCTGTAGCTGCCACAGAGCTTGGAGACTTCTGGTCCGGTTTGTTGCTGAAACCCAAGGCAAGGGAGGTTATCAGCCGAAGGACTGTCTAGGTGACAGAGAAGGTGTATACTCCTGGGGTTCAATAAGCATGTGGGGAAGGAGAGTCTGTGGGAAGTGGGCATAAGTGCTTCCTGGAAGAGAATCCTTCCTTGTGACTATGTGTTTTCCCTATAACCTCAGCCTAGCCTAGGATTCCTTTCCTTGGGGGTGGAGCTTAGTCTCAGCTCGGGGGTGACCCACTGCTGAGATTGATGAGCAGTGTGGTCTAAGGCTGGGAGGTTCATGGAAGGCCTGCACCTGGTTGGTGGAAGTACCACCATTTCAAGATAAGTACTAGATGATGTTTTAATTACTTTTCTGCATGTCTGTGTAGTTATATTTATCATGTATTCTACTGGGCATATGAATTAATGTTAAAGCCATTGATTATTTATAATAGCAGTAATTTTTATGGTTACTTTGAGTTTTAAATGTGTTTCATTTGCTTAAATGCATGTCTTATATATAGAATTAAGTATGAGATTGTTATTCTGCGAAGTAGCACCTGCCCGGACCGAAATGGAGGTGTTACACTGGCAGTCCTCTCATGGATGATCCTTGTATACCTGTTGATAATCCTCTCTCTGACATGACTCTTTCAGTCATCAGGTCAAGGAGTACTTCTTTCAGTGATTCTTTGACTGCAATGAGTTCCTCGGACATATGCGCTCGGGATTAATTAGATCGAGGTCAAATTAACTTAGACACTATAGTGAGATAGAGAGAAAGAGTGAAACAATCACTGTATAAACTCGTCTTAGTCTGTGGGCTCAAATTCTCAATTAGAAAAAGAGTGCTCGGTGCATGGCGTGACAGGATAAATAGGTAATTCGATAATGGTTTGCTTGCAATGGGTATGAAGCCTCCATTAACCTTGTTCTGTCCGTTATGGTGTGGTCCAATGGTCTGATGACGAACCATAATTTCCTTTCTATTTGTTAGGAGCATCGATCAAATGGTTATAACGTCCCCAACGACTATATTTCTTCACCATGGCGGAGTGCCATGTGTCGTTGTTCTGATATCCCAACGAAATTCCAATTTTGCAAATTTCCCTCCTGCAAAGTTCCCCCTGGAACTTTCTATAAATTTTCAATCTTATACCTCTTCTTACTTAACTTCCTATCCTTCTTTCCAGTGAGCTTCATCTCAGTATGTCTTTTTCCATTCTGATTCTTATCTTCGTTTGACATAGTCACTGTGCGTTGTTGAGATTCTTTCCTATGATTCAAGGGTATTACCTCTTCTTTATCTGGGGTAGGTACTTCATTCTTCTATGAGTCCTCTAATGTTCTTGCAGCTTCAACATCTGGGACTCTTGTGTTAAATAGCTTCTATATGTTCTCCTGTTCTTCAATCAAGTGTGCGATCCTTCTGGTCATGAAATATTTTAATTCTTGTTTCTTCTGCTCCAAAAAATTTTCTTCTTCCTTTCATCTGGCTTGATCTCTATCAATCCAAGATTTTCCTAGTAACATGGTAAACGGGACGTTGTCTTCAATAAATTTAATAATCTCAAAATATTCTTCTGTCAAAGTTCCATTGGCATTCATAGATATCTGATTGATATTTCCACACAGGTTTACCAGTTTTCCTCTGAATAATCCTACTCCTCCTGATGAAGGAATCATAGAAGACCTCCCTATAGCTTCCCAATTTCTCTCTGTCATGATATTCACCTGTGTCCCTTCATCTAGAACATAGTCAATGTTGAAGTCTCTTATTATTGCTTCAAGGCATTCTTTTTCTTTGAATATCTCTGATAAGATGACATGTCGTGGTCATTCAGGGTTTCCTTCATATGTAGCAATACTTTCTCTAATTCTTTATGGGATTCTTCTATAGTCTCTGGATCTGCCTTAGGGTTTTCCAGATTCAGATTCATTCTTTCAACTTTAGAAATCATTCTAGCGCAATCCAACACTTCATGGTCCATAGCTTTTCAACAAAGACAACTAGGTCTTCTTCCAGGGCATTCCTTAGCAAGATGTCCTGGTCTTCTGCAGCTGTAATAGAGGGTTAATCTTCTCTTTCTTTTAAATTATCCCTAGCTTCTCTTGTACTGCGCACTAGGAGCATAGGAGCTAACCTGCAACAAATTATTTCTAGGATCCTACATCCACTTGTTAGTCCAAACATTATTTCTATGCATAGGTATAACATATCTTTCACTATTCTTGTCAAATCTATTCATATCAAGCCTTATTTCATCTATTAGTGCCCTAGTTTTCAAGCTAGGATAGAACCTATCAAACATACCTAGATCCATACTTTAGAAACAAAAATTTCCACTTATCTTACTTTTACAGAGTATAAAGCTATCAGATCTAGAATTTTCCTACTATTCTTACCTTTATCAGAGCACRGAGCTTACATATCTTACCTCTTTTCTACAGATTTGACCTTCCTCTTAGCACAAATCTTCACAGGTTAAGTAAAATACTGCGCACTAGGGAAACAGATCTATGCATGGAGCTTTCACAACTTTAGAATGAATCTTTGCACAAATCTTCTTCTTTCTCAGTTCCCATTAATCACAATTTCAGGTCCCGACAACATAACCATTTGTTGGCACAGGGGCAGACCCAGGGTTCAACGCTACAACAACGCACCAACAAAACCCTAACTACTGGCCCTTTTCGCAACACCTATGAAGCAGATGAAGTCTGACTATGATTATGATACTTAATAGATAAAAAATATGGTCTAATTAGTTCTACCTCGAATGCCTTGATATTGGCTCGAGCTGCTTTGACCTGCTGCTATGTTACGACCTCTTGCTCGACGAACTCTTGGATTACTACGTCGTTCACTTGCCCTTATAGGTGTTGTTCTACTGCATTAACAACCTACTCTAGCTCTGATCCTCAGCTCTCGACCTCTGTGAACAACTGATAGGCCTTATCTTGCACATGTTGGAGCCGTTGAGTTACTTCCATAAATTTTCTTTGAATCATATGGATCTGTTGCTAAACGGTGTGTTTCTCTTGATACCGCTTCATTCTTTCTACAGCTAAAAGGGCCTTCAGTTGTGTCTGTATTATCTTTGTGTGCTTCTTTGCTTCCTGGAGCTATGATTCTAGTGCCTACAATTTCGGATTCCCAGTGATATTCTCATGTGTTTGGGCACTATGGTTACTCAGCTGCTTGCACTCCCTAGCAAGAGCCTTCAGTCTCTCAACTGCGCTCCTAGAGGTTGCTTCCCTTTGGTCTCTTACATATTAAGGGGTCTCGAGTACTGCGCATAGCTCCAAATATGCTATGTGTTGTTGTAGCTACTGGATCACTTATTCAAGTTGCACTACTTGCTGTGGAATTATCTCTTCAACCTTTACTTCTGAATTGCGTTTGAAGTATTGAGATTGGAGTCGCCAATAATGTTTTGGAAACTGGATTCTGCATTAAGAGTGGAGTCTCCTTTGAAAATTTTGGATTCTTCTGCTAGTGGAATCACTTTCAAACATATTTTTGATGCGTGGAGTCGCTAGAGCGGGAATATAACCAATATGTGCCTAAGTGTCTGCTGCTCTCAGACCTTAGAACTCAACCATGTTGTTCTTTCCCAAGGAAAATTGTTCAATTCCATCCCCAGAAATGATGCCAAAATGTTAGCACTCTATAAATTTTGTCCGACTGAATAGAAAAATGACATAAGTAACTATTTCAACCAACTTTAGAGCTGAAGCACTAGCCTGCTCAACTTCGAGAGGGATCCCTCATGTCACTAGGTATTTCTTTGATGATCAGTAGGCTAGATTTGGTGTGTTTGTCATAGGTTTGCTGAGAGAATAGAGATATCATTTGGGCTATGGAGTCGAATATGAACAATGCATTTACAAATTATGAGAACTATCAAGAGGAAAAGGCTAAATGAGGCATTGATTCTAAGTTTAGACTAAAAAATTTCATGGCAACAAAGGAAAGGGAAAAACACATAACTGTATCAGAGCATATTTGAATGAATTCTGACCTAGTAAGAAGAAAACCCCATGAATTTCAATTGCGATGTCTAGAGCATCATTAGACGAATTCTAGACTTCTAACTCTCCAATTTAAAAGAAGGAATTGTGAATGGAATTTCAGATACACAATAAATATATACTATGAAAGGAAACAAAACTCATATCACTGCCAATTAGAATCTTTTCATAAACAATTCAAAAACTACTTCTGCATTATATATTCAGTTTAACTCCATATTTAAAAAAAAACCTTCCTACTACGAGGGCAGGACCCTCCTTCCCTCATGCCTTCTATATCCTTGGGATGATATATATATAGAGGATTAACAGTGAGATTCAAAATGATTAAACTCCCCCATAGTTCTAAAAATAGAATTCAGTTACAAAAAGGAGTAATATATATCGACAGTTCTCCTACTTTAAAGGGATCGTTACGAACATGTCTGACATATCTAAAGATTTTTCTTTGATCGCCACATGTCCAAAATTTATTGGAACATACTCAATTTTACTTGAGAGTTTTTATTTCAGCTTGGTGATTTCCTCTTTTAAGGTGTCCAACTAGACTGGTTGATTTTCCCCAATGCTTTCAACTGCTTCAACTCTGGTTTTTGTCTTCTATCGTTTGCTTCGCTTCTTCTTCACAACTCGTCTGCAGGTTCTTCCACATGTCCATTGATGATTAGATCCCTCATGAAAGGATTTAGTCTAACCTCTAATTCCGGTTCTGTCACAGGTTCAGTGTGAAACTTTGTCGCTAATATTTGTGCAATCATCCTTTCTTTCTTACTCGTTGATAAACTTCCCCTGTTATTTGAAAACCCTGTTACACTAGATATTTTTTGATTGGCTCCATCCATGTATTTCAATTTTTTGGATACCAAGGTGTTCCTTAACTTCAAAGAAATCAAAAAATCGATCCAGTTGGATATTTCTTTACTTAAGAATGAAATGATGATTTCCTGGAGCAGAATAGCGCCACCCATACTTGAAAATCGATAGTCCTCGAGTTTAAATCATAAAACACTGACATAATTACTTGCAGGTACATTGATTTACCATGCTTGGACAATACATTTAGAATGATTATATTTTTATTTCTTTATTCGACGACATTCACCTGACATCGCACAGACGTGAAGTACCTGAACGAGTGGCATGCGATGATTTGACCAGTCGTCGCCCTCCCCTACGAAGTGTTGATTTGACATTTTAAAACACGTGACATCGAGGTCTTTGGGAAAATGGTTTTAGGAAGACTACCTTTCATCCTGATGTACCTTTGATGGCACCACACGTCCATGAACAACACCACGGTGGTTTTCCCCAACCTGCCCTCGATCAGTTAAGTATCACATTGTTTCTTTGCTCGATATGGGTCTCAACCGTGGATCTAGGCCACCCCAAGATCTATGATTCATTGGGTCCTACCACTTCCCTATCCCCGCCAATTTTACCCTATCCGCCAGATGTTCCCTGACATGTTGGTATAAACTTCTCTAAATTTATCTACCACTCTGCCAGGTCTCAAGAATTGGGTTCTAGGAAATCGTTATGATTTCCAAAAGCAATTTTTGTTTGAATCTCCCAACATGTATGTGCTTCCAATGGACATATATATCCATCCATTTGGAGGGAGCCTTATACGTGTGTGAAAGAGGTGCATATAGTAAGTACCAAACTTGTTTAGAGAAGGTGCATTTATAAAAAAATATGTTTAATTGTTTTCGCTTCCACTTTACAAAGTGTGCACTATAAGGTTCCAAAAATCCCTCTTTTGTGAAGGTTTTCGACTGTAAGAATTTTCCCATGTGCAAGAACCCAATTGAAAGCATTATTTTTTGTAAGGGAAGGACCTAACCAAATAAACAACAAAATATTTGAAGTGGAAGGATCTGACTTGTTCAAGATTAGATGTGGATAACCTTTCTTGATTGTGTAGTTAGAGGCTCCCCAACAATGAGAATCAGTTTCTCCACGTTCAATAGGAGAATTTTCAGCAATAATATTTAAAAGATAAGGAAGCAAAGGTAGAAGTTGCTCTAGTGGGGACAAAGTTTTCCACTTGCTTCATTTTCCAGTTTATGTCCAGTCAGAGAAATCTACGAGTTTTACAAGACCATAGTTTACACACCAAAGTTTAAGAGGTGATAAAATATTCACTTTCACTAGTGGTGGATACCCAAGTATGATATATGTCCATACATTTATTGACTCTCCATTTCCAGGATGTCATGGGAGATTTTATTGAATAAGGGGGGTGACAACTCTTAAACGCTTCCATGTAATAGAACCCTTAGAGGAATATAAAGGCTTATCAAGACTTTGAAGACGTGAAGAATTTAGATATTTAGAAATAAGAGAGAGCTTCCACCAATCCATTGGACCTGTAAATAGTCGCTAGGCTAATTTTTCTCCCAAAGCTTCATTCATTAGGGATAGATCACGAATGGATAAGCCTCCCTTCTCCATTGGATGACATATTATATTCCAATTAAGCAAGTGAATTTTTTTTGTATTTGTTTTCCCTCCTTCCCACAAAAACTTATTCATATTCTGTGAAATTTTTCTAAGTATTCATTTGGGTGCAAGAAGACCTACACATTGAAATCTTGTTAAAGAAAAAAAAACATATTTTAATAGGACTATTTTATCTGCTAGATTTAACCAACGGGCTCCCCAATTTTGAATGTTCTTGGTAATTTTATTGAGAATGTATTGTTAGGCCTGAGAGGAAGAAGAATTAAGAAATATGGGAATTCCCAAATATTTAAAATGTATACATGTGTTGATCACTGGAAACCCAAGTATTCTAGAAATTGTTGCTTGAAGAGCTCCTAGTATGTTCCACCCGTAAATTATGCTCTTGTTACTATTGATATTTCCTCCTGAAGTGGCAAGAAATCTATCCAAAAAAAAATTAAATTGGTGAGAAATAATGGTCAAAGTTGTTCCTAAAAGGAGAGTGTCATAAAAAAATTGAGAATGGTTGATTTCTTTTATTCCTCAAGCAATTTGGATACCTGGTAGGTGTATATTCTAACCTTGTACAACATCTACTGCAAATAGATATTCATAAAAAGAATAGAAAAGATACAATGGAAAATACAAACATTACACAGAGATTTTTATCCTGGAAACCCAAACCGGGAAAACCAACATATTATATATTATTCATCATGTTACAATGTTTACAATACAAAATACATATAGGAGACAATGACATCAAAAACCCTAACCCAATGACCTAGATTAGTCCAAAACCCTAATTCCATAACCGGAAATAGAAATCCATCAACAAAGAAACCATGTGATGAAAAAAAACCCAAATATAATGCGGTCCGGAGGTAGAAAAAATGCGGTCCCGATGCAATTTTTTTTTTCTCGATGGAACTACCCTCGAACCCCCACGTGGGGGGCTTCGCCCCCCTGCACGCCCGACACATACTCTCATACACTACTAATCATGAAAATAATATAACACATACCTAACATTCTCCCACTTGTTGTTTTCTTTGCATACAGGGGGTTACAGGGTTACATAGTCAACAATCCAAGGCAACAATGCCCATGGATCCTCTACACCAAGAGAGCTTCTCAGTGCTCACATATTTTTTTAATGAATCTGCAACATTCTTAAAAGTTTCCACCTTCATAAACAATACTTTTTTTTCTTCAACCATGTCTCTCACGAAGTGATATTGAATATCATTATGCTTTGTCTTTGAATGATGAGTTGGGTTCTTTCCCAGAAACATTGCACTCTGACTGTCACAATCTATTTTTACATATTTTTGTACCAACCCAATACCTGAACACAATATTTTTAACCATATTTATTCCTTACTTGCATGAGTGGTTGCCATGTATTCAAGTTTTGTAGTCGAAAGTGCCACTACAACCTGTATTTTGCTCATCCAACTTATTTCTCCTCCAAACAGGTTAAATACATACCCACTTGTAGATCTCCTACGATCCAGATCTCTAGCCTAGTCTACATCCATAAATCCATATATATCCACCACTCTTTCCAATCCCGTTCTTCCTTTGTAGCACAATCCATAGCTAGCAGTGCCATGCAAATACCTGAAAACCCTTTTTACTGTTGTCCAATGCTCCTTCCCTAGTTTTGACATATACCTACTCAAAACTCCCACTGCATGTGTAATGTCCAGTCTGGTATAGGCCATTGCATAAATCAAACTGCCAACTGAAATCACATATGGAACATGAGACATGTCCTCCTCCTCTTCATGTGTCTTGTGACATTGATCTGCAAATAACTTTACACCAACAGGAATAGGAACCTTGACCAGTTTAGATTCATGCATATTAAACCTGTGCAATATTGTCTCGACATATTTTCTTTGATTTAACCAGAGTTTCCTCCTTTTCTGATCTCTTTTAATTTCCATGACCAAAATGAAATTTGAAACACCGAGATCCTTCATGTCAAATTTAGAGGACAATTGAGTTTTCACATCCTGAATAATCTCCTTGTTGTTTCCTATCAGCAACATGTCATCCACATACAAGACCAAATAAGTCAAATGATCACAAATTAATTTAAAATACACACAATGATCGTCTTTTCTTCTTTTGAATCCAAGTCCCAACATATAAGTATCAAATTTTTGATACCACATCCTTGGTGATTGTTTTAAACCATACAGGGACATTTTCAGCTTGCATACTAGCTCCTTCTTTCCCTTCACATCATAACCTTATGGTTGCTTCATATAGATTTCTTCTTCTAGATCCCCATGTAGGAATGTTGTCTTCATATCCATTTTTTCTATTTCAAAATCAAATGCAGAAGCAACAGATAACATAAATCTTATGGAGGCTAACTTGGAAACAGGAGAAAAAATCTCACCAAAATCAATTCCCTCAACCTGGGAATAACCCTTTGCTACTAATCGAGCTTTGTATTTCTCCACTTTTCCTTCTGCATTCAGCTTCTTTTTAAATACCCATTTTCTTCCAGTTGGCAACTCCAATAGATCCCAAGCCTCATTCTTATCCAAATATGCCATTTCTTCGTCCATGGCCCTTTTCCATAGATTTCCATCCTCTGAATCCACTGCTTCTCTGACAGTTCTAGGATCATCATCAGTAATAGACAAAGAAAAATTTGAACAGAAATAAGATGGACTATACCTTTCCAGTAGTCTTCTTTCTCGATTCGATCTCCTCAATACTAGAGTATGAGGATCTTCTTCTTCTTATTCATGTTCTTCTGTACAGTCTGATTCATCATCCTTTAAATCAAAATCTATGTTCTTTGGTTCTTCCTTACTTGGTAGGACTTCTTGTTTAACAACATCCTTCATTTCTCTAAATACCACATCTCGAATATACACTACCTTCTTATTTTCTGGGTTCCAGAGCTTATAACCTTTGAGACCATCTTTATATCCAATAAAGATACACTTTTCATCTTTCTTATCCAACTTACCCCTGTTTTCCTTTGGAACATGAACATATGCATCGCATAAAAAAAAATTGAGATGTGTGAGAGAAGGTTCCTTACCAGTCCATACCTCTTGTAGAGTCTTGTCATCCAACACTAATGAGGGTGATATGTTGACAAGGTAACATGCAGTACCACTGCCTCTACCTAGAATTCTTGCCCTAACCCGGCACCAATGAGCATGCACCTTTCTTTTTCCATCAACATCCTGTTCATCCTTTCCACAACTCCATTCTACTGAGGTGTATATGGAGTAGTATTATGCCTTGCTATACCACACTTCTTACATAATTCTTCAAATTCATTTCCGCAGAACTCTCTGCCATTATCTGTCCTCAACACCTTAATTATTTTCTCTGTTTGATTCTCAACAAGAGCCTTAAACTCTTTAAACCTGTCAAAGACTTCAGATTTCTTCTTGAGGAAATATATCCAAGTATTCCTTGAGAAGTCATCTATAAATGAGACATAGTACACAGATTTTCCCAATGATGGGACCGACACAGGTCCAAAAACATCACTATGAACTAGTTGTAAAATTCCTTCTGTCCTTGTTGCACTAGAGGGGAATCTTACCCGATTCTGCTTCCCATATAGACAATGTTCACAGAAATCAAAATCCAGAGATAAATTAGATATACCTTCAACCATACCTTTATTGTGTATTATTCGAAGACCCTTCTCTCCAATATGCCCCAGTCTTTGATGCCACAACATAACATTTTCTCCAGATACTGTAGGAGATTTTTCTTCTTCAACTCCAATATCAGGAACAATGGAACTATTACACCCATCACTAATAGTGCTTCCTTGCAACTTATGCAGAGTTCCAAACCGAACTCCCCTCAACAACACCATTGTTCCTCGAACCATCCTGCAAGCTTCCTTTTCAAATATTGTTTTTGCCCATGCACCATCCATTTTGCTTACAGAAATCAAATTTCTGGCCAAACCTGGGATATGCAGAACGCCAGGTAATGTTCTAATCCTTCCATCTATGAGCCTCAACTTGATTCTTCCTCTTCCTATGATTCTGGTTGTCGAATCATTACCTAAGAAAACATTACCTCCATCATGCCTTTCATATTCGTAGAACCACTCCTTGTGGGGAGTCATATGAAAGGATGCACCGGAGTCAACCAACCATGCCTCATGATTTGCATTTGTTCTTGAAGAGGCCAAGTACACATCCCCTCATTCTTCCTTGGAATTATTTTCTTCTGTAGAAGAAGATTTTTCAAATCCCTTCTTTTTCTCAAATTTGGATCTACATTGCTTCTTGTAGTGCCCTTCTTTTCCACATCTCCAACATACTCTTACAAAAATTTTGGGATATTTAGATCTACCCTTAGACTTAGATATCCCACTTGAGAAATTAGATCTATTTCTTTCCTAGGAACGTCTTCTTGCAAATAATGTGTCTGTGCTATGTCCTTCCATATTCTTCTGTCTCATCTCCTTCGACAACAAGGATGAGACCACTTCTTCAAATTTCAAGGAAGTTGTATTACTACCTATGGCCACAACTAGACTATCCCACAAGTCTAGTAAAGAACACAACAAATTGATTCATTTATCTTCATCTGAAATTTTAATCTCAATAGATACTAATTGACTTACCACAGTATTGAAGGCGTTCAAATGCTCTACCACCGAGTCTCCATCTCTCATCCTCAGGTTATACAACTTATTTCTCAGGAATAGTTTATTTACTAGGGACTTAGACTAATACAACTTCCCCAAATTTTCCCATAAATCCTTGGTCGTAGCTTCCTCTGACACACTTAGTAATACTGAATCAGAGAGACACAATTGGATTGTGCTCCTTGCCTTCCGATCCAACTTTTTCCAGTCTTCTACTGAAGTTCTTATAGGTGTAGTAACTATATCTACCACGATCCACTGATCTCTATCCACCAACAGATCTTCCATATTGAGCTTCCACAGCTCAAAAAAATTCCCATTAAACTTCTCGATCTCCATCTTCAAACTACTTGCCATTTCCTTTCACCTGAAAAATCAATACCACAGATCTCCCACTGTAACAAGGCTTATCATAGTCCCGAGCCAAACCCTTGACCACAAAGGCATCCCCCTGAAGCCAATAAAGATTTGATACCAAATGTATATTCTAACCGTGTACAATATCTACTGCAAACATATATTCAAAAAAAGAACAAAAAAGATACAATGGAAAATACAAACATTACACAGAGATTTTTCCCTTGGAAACCAAAACCGAGAAAACCAACATATTCTATAGTATTCATCATGTTACAATGTTTACAATAAAAAATAAATATAGGATCCAGAGGCATCCAAAACCCTAACCCAATGACCTGGATTAGTCCAAAATCCTAATTCCTTAACCGAAAATAGAAAACCATCGACAAAGAAACCATGTAACTAAAAACCACCTAAATATAATGTGGTCCCAAGGAAGAAAAAATGTGGTTTCGATGCAGAATTTTTTTTTCTCGGGGGCACTGCCCCTAAACCCCCAAGGGGGGGGCTAGAGGACCCCCCTCTAACCCCCCTACGCACCCAACGCATACACTCAGACACTACTACTCATGTAAAGAATATAACACATACCCAACAATAGGCGCCCATTTCGACACTCTGCTTCTAATTTACGACTTAATGAGTCAGCCATAAGAATATAGAGAGAAGGATAAAGAGGGAATCCCTTCCTAATACCTCGACTGGATCTAAAAATTTGAGTCAGTATTCAATTTATCATAGGTTCTATCCACGGGGAGCCTATATAAGCTCGGATCCATTCTATGAATTCTGATGAAAAGCCATATTTTCGAAGCATAGAGAAAAGAAAAGAGTGCCTTACTCTATCAAATGCATTGGTCGTGTCTAATTTTATCACCATACCTTTTCCTTTAGACTCCTACTAGAATGCATTGCTTATTCAACTAGTACGATATTATCTATGGTTTGCTTATTCTCCATGAATCCTCCTTGATTCTCTGAAACCAACTTGCATAAATGCGGCTATAAATGAGTGGCTATAATTTTAGTCAAAATTTTGTAAGAACAATTGCACAGAGAAATGGGTCGAAATATGGAGAAGTTTGATGGATTGGTACCCTTGGGGATAAGAGCCAAAAAAATTGAGTTTGTTTCCCACCCCCAACCTTTTTTTTTCTCAAAATATCGTTGAAAATTATTCTTAGGTCCATCTTTATTATATCCCATATGTATTTGAAAAAGTGGATGGTGAATCCATATATCCCAGGGGCTTTGTCCCACTCTAATCCCATGAATTCCTGATAAATTTCTTCTCGTGTGATTTCTTTTGTTAAGAGACTATTATCTTGAGCGATTATACTATGAGGGACATGATCCAACATTTCTTGTTCAGATGACTCACTTTCTTCTTCATAATCTTGAGAATAGAGATTGGCATAATGTTGAACTACATCCTCCTTAATTTGATCAAATTTATCCAACATTTTCCCTGCATCTGACTGAATTTTTATGACGATAATTTTCCATTTCCTTTGTTGGGCTTGTTTATGGAAAAAATATGTATCTGAATCCCATTCTTTTAACTAGAGACAACGATATTTTAATCTCCATTGTTCTTCTTTTTTCATCATAGTAGCATGTAATTATGGTAAGCTTTGTTTTCCTTCCATATATTTGTTGATATTGTTTCTTTGTTTTCAAAGTCCCATTGAATCTCAACTAGTTCAACAAGTCAATTCATTCTCTCTTTATTGGGTGGGACATAATTTTTTTTAACCCAATATTTCAGAGCATATTTAACCATTCTCAATTTACTTTCCCAAATGAAGTTTGGTGAACCATATATAATTGAGGACCAAGTCTTCTGAACTAAAGAATGAACTAAGGAAGAGTCAAGCCAGAGAGGATTAAATCGAAAAGGTAAAGGTCCATAGTTTTGCTAGGAAGCAAAGGAGAGAGATACGGGTTTATGATCAGAGAGAGAAAAGGGAAGGATAGATGAAGAAATTTCCTAGGGAAGAAGAAGGATATCGCTATGAATGAGAAAAAAATATAGTCGAGAAACAATATGACAAAGTCCTAATCTCCTATTACTCCAAGTGTATTTACCCCTAGAATATTTAATGTCCTGAAGATCCCAGTCTGAGATTAAGTCCTCCAATTTTTCCCTCATAGGGTCAGGAGCCTTTCTACCCCCTCTTTTCTCAGACTAATTAAGGTGAGTATTTAAATCACCCCCTATTATAATTGAAGGCAGGTCAAGAGCTTCTTTGGAAGCAAACAAAGAAGATCAACATTCTAAATTTTTTGAATAACTATTTGGCATATAAATATTAATGAAAGAAAATTTAATATTAGATTATATGTTCTTGAGGACGGTAAGAATCCAATAATTAGCACATAAATATACCCCAAGCTTCCATTGAAGCGAATCCCATAGATTCAAAATTCCTCCAGATGCTTCAGATGCACTTTTTGTTATTCCTTCACTATTAGGCATGGTTCCTTTGGCACTTACAATCACCACCAAATCCTCCATTTTTGTCTCCTGGAGAAGAATTACAGAGGGACGTTCGATTTTTATTATATCTTTTAGGGCTTTGAACTTTGAGTTACTTCCAAATCCTCTGCAATTCCAGGAGAGAAATTTCATTGACAAGAGAGAAAGGAGGCTTGTCCACTAGGAATAGGATGATTTGGACCCTTTGTAGTTCCTCCTTTCCCCATATTCTCAAAGAAATTTCAATGGAATATTGTTTACCTTGTGTTTTTTCTTTGTTTATTGCTTCTTCTCGAACATCCTTTTTTGATCTTCTTCCTGATCGTCAAAATTTTTCTTTTATGATTTCTCCTTCTTCCACATCTTACCACAAGGATCTTTTATTGGGGTTTTGATCTAATAAAATTGGGTGATATGATTCGTGGGTGACCTCCTGATGTGATTCCTGACAATTATCCTCATCCACTGAGTTTTATTCTTCTTGACATGTCGAATGAGATGGAGTAGGGAGATGTTGGGAACTTGTTTCAATAGGGTTCTACGCTTCTCCTCCATCCCCATATCTACCCATGGAGGATTCCCCTAAGATATCATATTGTTTTGACATGGAAATCATATTTACATGTTTATTTTTTAACTATTTTCTCCTTCCCTTGCTAGAATTCAATACCCCACTTCCATTAGTGTTCTCTACTGATGGGTTTTGAGTGGGTTTTTCATATCCATCTTATTGCCTGAAATTTTTTCATGTATTTTTTTTTTCCTCACCTACTGCCATCCATATTCTAGTGCATTGATCACATATCCCTATACTTGCACGTTTTTTGGGAAACTACAAGAAAAATTCCCATACTCATGACATACCTTGCACTTGAAAGGAAGTTTCTCATAGTCTAGATTTTGGATATGGGTCCAATCATCTAGGGTAACATTAATATCTTCGGGAAGCCCCTTTTCTAGATCAACTTCAACACAAATCCATGCACAAGTGGACATGGATGATTTAGGTTCAAATATGTCTATGTATTTACCAAGGGAATCTCCTATGCTTTTAAGAACTTCATCACCCTGGCAATGAAATGTCAAACATGGGAGACGAAACCATACAGGAACTACAGTTGGAAATTCACTTTCAGGATCAAATTCTGGTGTCCACTGATTTAAATATAAACCTCTAGAGACAAATAAATATGGACCACTACGAAAGATAAGATCTCGATCTTCTTTGAGTTCAAAGCAAAAAATGTAGAAACCCTTACCGCAGAAAAAAAAAATGTCTCATTCTACCTTGAATCAAAGGTTGCCAATTTTGCGTAATCCAAATATCAATTTACCGAGGGGAGGGCCAAATACTAGTGAAATTTCCAATCAAACCCCTTAGATGCAAACGAAATGACTTTTTTTCGAGTTGCAACTTTAGGGATTTGCACTTCAGGGATCTGATCTAGTTTCTTGACGAATTGAGAATGTGTGGGTCGACCAAAAGGGTTACCTAGAAATCCCACGAGTTTCTTGAACATGGATATTTCAGCTTCATAGTTCGTTGGGGGGGGGGTGTTGTTTCATCCCCCGCCATCGCAAAAAACATAGGAGGACCAATATTGGTGATCTAGGGTTTTTACAAATAATTTCCTCAGACCGATGCTCCTATTCTCTTAACAAAGGATTCCCCAAAACATTACTTCAAACCTAAAACATTATACCACATGCATTTGAGGTAATTTGATATTGAATGGTTTATATTTTTTTGTCCCTCTTATTTGGTTTGTGTAAGTAATTAGAGGAGGCATAGGACCTAGGGCTCACATATAAATTTTGGCCGCATCACATAAACCCAAAAAAATTAAAATACAATAATAAATAAATTAAAATTCAGATAAATAAAATAAAATTATATATATATATATGAAAACTATACATTAGGGATTTAGGGAAAAATGCAGCATGTAAGAAAAATAATTCACCACGTAAAAATAATTTTACCCATGAAAAAATGATTTCTCAAGTAAAATTTGTTTTCTCATTTAAAATAAATACCAAGGGTGGGTTTTGGGAAAACCATGGGCAATCAAAACCATGTGTAGTTTTACAAAACCATGGGAAAATTAAAAATGAAAATAAATAAACACAAAAAATAAATAAATAAAAATTAGAAATAAAATAAAACTATACAAATTATATACAAAAGTAGGAAAAATGAGGCCAAGTTCCACATAGGTTAGGGTTCCACACTAGTCAAGGTTCCACACCTAGGGACCAAAAATAGAAGCATGGATGTTGGCCCTCGACCAAGTTTTGAGGAATACTTGGTCATAGTTGATCGCTTGGTACTTCGACTGCCTGTTGAAGACGGAGCGCATGGCGAAGCGGAGATCACGGGATCCCGCCACCTTTTGTGGAACCTTTTTGGGGTTTTTGAGAATATTGTAATGGGAAAGGGATGTCGGCCCTTTTTTAGGCCTTTTTCTATGTATAAATAGAGGTCTAGGCCATGTAAGAAAAGAGGCCCTGTCTAGTCGATGTCTTAGTGCATAAGTTGGATCTATGTGATCAGAAGTCTGTGTGATTGTAAGATCTCTGTGCATGTTGTAATAAGTGTTGAGTGCATAGAGTGTGAGAAGGCTTAGTGCTTGGATCTACTTGGAGAAAGAGGATCTAGTGAGCTGCACAGATCTCTTGTCCTATGCGGGGTAGGATCTTGAAGGCTTAGTGCTAGTAGAGGGATCTGTGTGATCAAGTATCGTAAGGCTCTATGCATTTTGTGTAATACTTGCGGAGTTGAGTGCAAGTCTCTGCAAGAGACTAATGAAAGCTTTGTGCTGAGTGCAAGAAAGAGGGATCTAGCGAGCTACGTAGATCCTCTTTCCCATGTGAAGTAAGGGTCATTGAAGCTTCGTGTTATAACTACTTGACCAATATAATATAAATAAGACTTTGTGGACGTAGCCCTAGGGTGGGGGTGAACCACGGTAACTCTGTGTATTGTGCTGATGTGTTTGTCTCTCTCTTGCTAAGTGATCTGATATGTTTAGATAGATATATTGATGCTTTGTGCTTATGAGATATGAATGCATGCTAGATATGATACATAAGATGCTAAGTGCTTAATCTACTGAGTATAACATGTTTATCATTGCTAAGTGCTAGATATGAGTAATTACCACGGTGCTTTGTGCTTTCTTTGAAGTGTATTAATGAATGTATGTTAGGAAATAACTGACGTTAAGTGTGTTATAAGCAATATAATCACAGATCTGTGTCCCAGCTAAGGTTGTAGAAACCTGAGTCCTGCAATCATCCCTGCCTCTACCTTGGGTGAGACTTCATCTGCTTCGCAAGTGTTGCCGAAAGGGCCAGTAGTTAGGGCTTTATTGGTGCGCTCTTGAGAGTTGAACCATGGGTTTTCCCCTGTGACAACAAATGGTTCCATTGTCGGGACCTAGAATTGTGATTGTTGGGAACTGAAGAAGAAGAATATTTGTGCGAAATAAGCTCTATGCGTAGATCTATTGCCCTAGTACACAGTGTTTTGTTTGACCTGTGAAGCTTTGTGCCAAGAAAGAAAGGTCAGATCTGAAGAAGAGAGGTCAGATCTGAAGAAAACAAAGTCAGATCTGCGAAGAAAGAGGTCAAATATGCAAGAAAAAGGTAAGATCTGTAAGCTTTGTGATTTGATAAAGGTAAGAATAGTTAAAAGTCTTAGATCTGGAAGATTTGTGCTCTATAGAAGTAAGATAAGTGAAATTTTTTGTTTCTAAAGCATGGATCTAGGTATGTTTGATAGATTCTATCCTAGTTGCAAAACTAAGGCATTAATAGATGAAAGAAAGTTTGATATGAATAGATCTTATAGGTATAGTGATAGATATGTTATACGTATGCATAGAAATAATTTTGGGACTAACCAATGGATGCAAGATCCTAGAAAGAAATTTGTGTAGGATAATTGTTATGATCCTAGCACACAGTACATGAAAAGTTGGGGATCATTGAAGAGAAAGAGAGGATTAACTCTTTGTTACAATTGCAAAAGGCCCAGACATATTGCTAAGGAATGCCCTAGGTGAAGACCCAGTTGTCTTTGTTGTAAGGCTATGGACCATGAAGTACTGGATTTCCCTAGAATGATTGCTAGACTTGAAAAGATGAATAGAGAGCAAGCAGGAGATCAAGAGACTCAGATTATAGAGGAACCCCAGAAAAAATCAAAGAAAGTATTGATGAAAATGCAAGAAACCCTTAATGATCACAGAGACCTCAGCTTATTATAAATCTTCAAGAAGAAAGAACAGATCGAAGTGAGAATAGGAGACTTCAACATTGATTGTGTTTTGGATGAAGAAACACAGGTGAAAATTATGACAGAAGGAACCTGGAAAGCTATAGGAAGACCTGACATGACCCATTCATTAGGAGGAATAGGGTTATTCAGAGAAAAGTTGGTAAACCTATGTGGAAAGCTCACTCAAATATCTATGAATTCTCATGGAGCTTCGACAGAAGAATATTTTGAGATTGTTAAGTTTGTGGAGGACAACGCCCTATTTACTATGTTACTTGGTAAACCTTGGATTGAGAAAGATCAAGCCAGAAAATAGGAAGCAGAAAAGGACCTAGAACAATAGAGACAAGAGTTAAGAGACTTCATGACTAGAAGGATCACGCAGTTGATTGAAGAACGAAAGAAAAGATCAAAGGTTCTTGACCTTAGGAACTTGGATGATGAAGTTGACAGAACGCTAGAAGAACCACAGAGGACCGAAAAATATGTTGGACAAGTAATACCCATGGATCTGCAAAAAGAATCTCAACACTCCGAAGTTACCATGCCAAGAGAAGAAAATAATCAAAATGAAAAAAGGATGACCGAGATGAAGCTCACTGGGAAGAAGGTTAGAAAACTCATGAATAAGAAATCGAAGTTGGAAAAATTACAGAACATTCCAGAAGAAACCCCGCAGAAGGAAAACATGCAGAATCTGAGATTCGTCGGGATAGAAAAACAATGACATATGGTACTTCTCCATGTCGAAGTAATATAACCGTTAGAAGATGATATACCCATTCCATTGATGGCCTGAACGGCTCAGAATAAAGTTATGACCTATTACCTAACCATTAGACTATGCCATGATGGATAGATCAAGAGTTAATGGACCCTCCTATCCATTGCAAGCAGTCTGTTACAACTTTACTTACTTATTCCATCGCACCATGCCCGGAAGACACTTTTTCCAATTGATAAATTGAGCTCACAGAATACCCGCATTCTGGAATAGTGACTACCCTGCCTTCCTCTCTACTCGATTACAGTACCTTCATCCCATTGACAACCTGAGAAAGTTATCCTGAGCTTACATGTCCGACGAGCTTAGCGCAGTAGAAGAATCAGTGAGAGAAGCACTCGCTATATTAAGAACTGAAGGAGTTATGTCGGAAAGAGGAATGTCCACCGGAGTCCAAGCCTCGTCATCAAGAGGAGTAGTAGATTCGCCATCCACTGCTCGAGCTGGACCATCCTGATAGACCACTGAGAAACGTACTAAACATAGAGATGACATTGCGAACACCGAACTGATCCCAAGCATATTTCCCTCTTTCATACCTCCTTTGAAAGGTGAAATCAATCATGACAGTCTACCCTGATATTATGACTATCCTATGATCATTGTGTACCTACCGAAGGGTGTGTGCGCAGTTTGCACTGAGCAAACAAAGCTCGCAACATTGAAGTTTTGTGACTTTAACCTTGGTGACCAGAAATCCTACAGTATGCTTTCCCCGCATAAGTATCTGGCAATGACAAAGGGGAAGAATTCCAATATCGTCTCTCAGCAATGGACGATGAACCTCGCGCAGTCCACCTTACTTAATGTAATGAAGATTCCACACTTTGGAAGGCACCAGGAGGTGAACGCTTGCATAAAATTTCTACTGGCGAGATACCATGGAGGATATATCTGGTTGAACCAGCGTATAATGATTGATATGACACTGATCAATTAGATCACCGGGTTGATCATGCAGGGCCCTGACCTGCAAGACTATTACCCTGGAAAGACCGCGGATCGTGCTCCTTCACAGAAGATTAAAGAGGCATATGGAAATGTTTAAAAAGGCGCATGAAGTTACAAGGTAACCTCTATTGATAGTGGCGCAGTGCACCTCACCTGTCAGATGATCGCAGGAAAGTTAGTCCGCAAGAATAGACCGACGCAAGTATCTGGGTTTGTAGTTGATCTCATAGGAAAATGCATAGAAGGAGTCCAAATGAACTGGTCGAAGCACTTAGTGGATCAACTCAAATTGGATTGTAGAGAAGAAAAATACCAAGGATATGAGTTCCACTTCAGCTGGCTTCTCATCCTGATCGCCTTCATAGCATGGGAGATGTTGGAGAATGTCATTTTTCCTAAAACCATATTGTTTGAACCATTAGTTGTGAAGTTCAGTACATTATGGTACATGACAGATATGAACAGGAAATGGCAGTCGAATACCCTCTTTCATAGATACTACATCTAGTTGAAGACCGTGATATAAGCCACACCTCACATTACTCTGAACACACTCCACAGATTCCGACCCTTAATGAAGTTAAGCGTGGACTGCCACTTCATATACCTAACTCCATGCATTGATGAGCACCAGGAACAATTGCAGTCCTATTATAAACTGACAGAACAAGACCTTGAAGATATCACCAAGGAATGGTTGGAGGACCTCTCATTGTAGCAGATCCAACGGATAATTCAAATATCAACAGCCCAGAAGCTATGCAGGACACACCTAGGCCCAATAAGACGCAGAAGACAAAGGAGACAAAGAAAAATGAACAGGTTCAATATGTGGATAGTCGCTCTATAAGGATAGCTTCCGTCACACAAGATGAAGAAGGTAACAACGAAGACCTAGAAGAAGTTGAACAACAACCAGAAGATGAATTCGAAGTTCTAAAGAAAATAAAAGGGTCACCTTCGAAGTCTTCTGTTAAGAAGAAAGCCAAAGCGACCGTGACCAAGATGAAGACCACACTCAATCCATATGACTTCATATTTCTCCTCGCAACTTTGAATGAATCTATAGAAGAGATCACAAAAAAGAAGCAGTCCAAGAAAGAAATGATGTACAACAGAATTGAAACTGTTCTCTGAGGAGTGCAGTGATCACTTCAGTATAGTTTCACAACACCTACGACGCCTCTGCTAGAAGTAACAATAGAAGAGGGAGATGAATCAGTTCAACTTCGTAATATCGTCGACATAGTTGAAGTTCACCTTCGAAACACAGAAGAAGCAACAGTGCAAGTTACACAGGCCCTACAGAAAGCACAGGATGAAATCATAGAGCAGCACTGAGTTGCGTAGTAAGAGAAGGATGCCATCCTAGCGAAATTTGAAGAAGACAAAGTGAAAATCCAGAAATAAAAGGAGCAACTGCTCGCGAAGAAGATCGAGATCGAAGAAGCATTCAACAGAGCATTTCTCTCTGTGACTAGCTTAGAACAGAAGGCATAAGAACCCATAGAATGCCAAGTAATGAATATTGTTGAAGTCATTCAACAACTACAACAAAGAGTAGTAGAACTAGATCTCCTCGCTATATCGAGTACTCCACAATAAGAACATGACCAATGAGAAGTGAATGCCTGAAGTAAGATTAAGGCACTCACTGAAGAATGTAAGAAATTAAGTAGTAGAAGTGTGCAGATACATGAGAACCTATTTGAGAACCCTGAATTGCATAAATTGGAGTCACTTCTCTAGGAGGCGAAGTACCAAGTCGAGAAGTTACAGGTACAGCTGAAGTCCCTACTGACCATAGAGAAAATGAAGAGGCCCCGTGAACAACGTGTCGTGCATCAGTAGATTCATATGATCTAGAGAAAGGTCATGGAAGTGATGCAACAACTTCAACATTTACAGGATAGGGCATGTCAATTATTCTTAGAGATTGAGAGCCAAGGGACAGAACTAGAATAGGTCGTGAACATAACAGAGTAGCACTTAGAAGGACCAGTTAGTAACGCACTCATTCAAGTGTTTTCCAAGCAAGAAGAAATAACAAAGCAACAGGTCGAAGCATCTCAAGCAAAGCTCAAGGCCTTTGAGGCAGAGTTACCCAGAGAAGAGTGACTCGAGACGAGTCACGGGTGAGTGTTGGGGGCCTATTGGCCCTCGACCAAGTTTTGAGGAATACTTGGTCATAGTTGACCATTTGGTACTTCGACTGCCTGTCGAAGATGGAGCACATGGAGAAGCGGAGATCACGGGATCTCACCACCTTTTATGGAACCTTTTTGAGTTTTTTGGGAATATGGGAAGGGGATGTTGGCCCTTGTTTAGGCCCTTTCCTATGTATAAACAGAGGTCTAGTCCATGTAAGAAAAGAGGCCTTGTCTAGTCGATTGCTTAGTGCATAAGTTGGATCTATGTGATCAGAATTCTGTGTGAGTATAAGAGCTCTGTGCATGTCGTAATAAGTGTTGAGTGCATAGAGTGTGAGAAGGCTTAGTGCTTGGATCTACCTGGGGAAAGAGGATCTAGCGAGCTACGCAGATCTCTTGTCCTATGCGGGGTAGGATATTGAAGGCTTAGTGCTAGTAGCAGGATCTGTGTGATCAAGTATCGTAAGGGTCTATGCATTTTGTGTAAGACTTGCGGAGCTAAGTGCAAGTCTCTGTGAGAGACTATAGAAGGATTTGTGTTAAGTGCAAGTAAGAGGGATCTAAAGAGCTGCATAGATCCTTTGTCCCATGTGAAGTAAGGGTCATTGAAGCTCTGTGTTGTAACTGCTTGACCAAGATAATATAAAGAAGACTTTGTGGACGTAGCCCTGGGGTGGGGGTGAACCACTATAACTCTATGTATTGTGATGATGTGTTTGTCTCTCTCTTGCTAAGTGCTCTGATATGTTTAGATAGATATATTTATGCTTTGTGCTTATGAGATATGAATTCATGCTAGATATGATACATAAGATGCTAAGTGCTTAATCTATTGAGTATAACCTGTTTATCATTTCCAAGTGCTAGATCTGAGTAATTACTGCGGTGCTCTGTGCTTTCTGTGAAGTGTATTAATGAATGTATGTTAAGAAATAACTGATGCTAAGTGTGTTGTAAGAAATATAATCATAGATCTATGTCCCAGCTAAGTTTGCAGACACCTGAGTCCTGCAACCACCCCTACCTCTACCTCGGGTGAGACTTCATCTGCTTCGCAAGTGTTTCTGAAAGGGCCAGTAGTTAGGGATTTGTTGGTGCACTCTTGAGTGTTGAACCATGGGTCTACCCCTATGCCAACAATGGAAAATTAGGTATATTTTGAGTAACCAGGTGTTGATTCAGGTAGGTATGTCATATGGATATCATGACCACTCAAATTTGGATACAAAAAAATGAAAAATGACAAGGGGGTAAAAACGATGACACACCACATGACCTCATAACATCACAAAGATTGACCCAGACAATAAAAAGGAGTTCGATGCTAGTCGTGCACATAAGGCATGCCAATCTAGTTAATAAAAAATCATGGAGGGAAAATATGATAAGATTGCAAGGAGAGAGAATATGATATGATCAGGTAACATGCTCCCACGTCAGACCACAATGCATGAATCAAGTTACAACAAGTGGCCAACAAGCATTAGGTGACAATAAGATAAGGTTCCACATCTGAGAAACTTGATGGATCTTCAAGAATCAGGATGAAAAAGGTAGATATCATAACTTCCCAGTGAGGGAGAGCTCGGTAAGGATCAAGGTTCCTGATAAAGATCACGATTTCGACCATGGATCAGGGCTCCAACCACATAATATAATACAATAAAATTTAGGCCTTGGAATGAAAATGAAAATAGAAAATATGACAATGGTGAGAGAAGCCAATCTGGCTGAGGTTCAACCAATATGAGGTTTAACTCCAAATGTTTAGACAATATATGCATAGAGAGAATTATATTCAATAGTAACACTACAAGGAAAAGACCTTTTAGTGGAGGTTATAGCGAAGGTTTCTAGAGTTAAAAAATTGGCAAAAATCATCAAAAAAACCTTTTTTACAACATTTGTTATCGATAGTGGATGTTTTTTAGGATACTATAATGGAAGTTGATTATAACTAAAAAAATATGAGTGGTTGGAGGTGTTAGAAAATGTTTACAAATCAGTGTGTTTGTATAAAGCACAAGCACTGATGCATACAAACACATACAACACTGTTGTTATACACTTAACTTCAAGCACCAGGGTCGTAAAATATGAAATCATCGGGGAAGTAAAATATTTAAGCACTGGGGCGTGTGTCGTATAAGCACCGGGGAATTTTTTGTGTAAGCACTGACGCATTACCATCGAAATGCATTGGGACAGTTAAACATAATTAAGCACCAGGGCTTTCTTCATAGAAGACGTCGGTGCATTATTAATAAGAAGGCATCTTTATTGTATCAAATAATATGCATCGGTGTGTTAAATGGAAAAATGCCCAAGTGCATTAAATCTGAAAAAGCACCAGTGTTTTTAAGTAAAAAACAAGCCTCGGTTCTTATCAATAACACAATAGCGCTATTGCGTATCAAAACACATATGCACCAGTGTTTTGTATAATATTAATGCACGGATGATAAAAAATTTAATATAATTTTGTGGTATTAAATTAATATTGAAACCAGTGCTAATTGATTACATAAAACCACCGGTGTGAATTTCATATGAAACGCACTGGTGAGTTTTAATATTAAACGCGCCAATGAGATTAATAATTAAAATACACCGAGAAACATCGACTTATGATAGTGCAATTATTGTTATTTTTTAATTCCATTATTTAACAAAAATATTACATATATCTTATATTTTGATTAGTAAATTTGGATATGATGTTTGGATTAATTTTTATATCATCAGATTTTGCATCTCTTCATTATAATATTTCGTCATCCATATATTTAATCAATGATGTAACATTTCACAGCAACATTAGACAACGCAATAGAATAAATTAAAACATATTTTATTATATGAATAAGAGGGTCTTTGTCATACAAAATGGGACACTTATCGGTAATCCCATGTATTTCAATTGGGACACTATGTTCATTACATTAAACAAAAATGTTTGATTTTCACAGACAATTATTTCAAAATAATACAATTGTATCTTGCATTGATATCCAAATCTATTGTTCATCATTCTTCATTAGAATTGTTGTTAGTGCTCGAGCTACTTCCATGCCTTGGGTTATTTTGTTGAATGTTTGGTTGATTGTCTCAATTGTTTTGTTCTTCTTGAAGTTCCATCTACAAACATAAAAATAAATTGTATTGAGACTATCTACATTGGTGAGAATAATGAAAATTTAAATAAATAATATACATGAATGTAAATTGAAAAGTGGCGTGCATCCAAAGAAAGAAGTAACTCATGAATCATACACATGTGGTCAAAATCAAATCTCATGCATTGTTTCAAAAATTCTTTAGTTGGCTCAATTCCATACTTTGTTTCCTGCAAGTTTTATATCCCATAATAAATCATAGATTTAATATAAAGTATTATTTATGTTTCATTAATTATAAAATGTGGGAAGTAAAACAACATAGATTATACTTACAAATTCGACAATTAATTTTTGATATGCCAACATATACTCACAACCCTTAATTAACCCAATGTCAATCAAGTTTTCTGATGGTTCTTCTTTGTATGTTAGCACATGCTTGAAGACATTCAATGATGGTTGTTGTAAAACAAATTAAAATATACAAAAAAAAAAAAAAAAACTTAAGTTGTTATAAGGAAATAACAATTACTCACAAACTTTGTTATCCACCCTTTTCTTCCTTGTCCATTTTAATGTGCAGAATGAGTTCCATTTTCTTTTCTTTTCTGTAAGACAATATTTGAAAATTAACATTTAATGTATAATTAATTATGTGTACCTAATAGAAAAAATCAATGATTACATATATTTGAAGCATGTTATTGTTGAGATACCTCCTCCTGTGATGCAATTATGTCCAATTCTTTAACCATCTCCTTGTACACTTTGTTGGACATTCCTATTGGCATATTTCGGATATCAGCTCGTTGGTCCTCTAGGATTTTCATAATTTTCATGAAAAAATAACATCACAATAAAGTATTATATATATATATATTCCTAAAAAAGTGTTTTAGATATATTACTTTTTGAATGGTTCTTTTTTGTTGTTGTATGTTTTTTCTATTACAAGATTGATGGGTCTCATTGCCCATTTCTCTGGAAATTATTCATGTAGTTTAAATATAACCTGGATCTTGGAATCATTGGATTGATTTATATATTGTAAGTGGAAAGTATGTCTATACGTTCGTTCCACTATATCCCTCATAGTTATGTAAAAAATTTCCCCCTTTGATTAATCTCCAACACCACTATAGACGAGCTAAGGACCAATTCATCATCATTTATATCTTCTATATTAATTAGTTTTGTTTTGTTATGATGACATTTGTTCCCTCGTTGTTGGTGCATGTAGAACATTTTTTTTTTTGTAAATAAGTGTCTAGATATTACCTTTCAAGATAAAAAATTAGAGTAGCGTCATGAGTGTCAAAGAATTGTGAGTGTTGAATTTCCCCTAACGGACACCAATTCATCCCATTTCTAAAAACTGAAAAAAAACAATATTTAAACAACTGGAACATAATCGCCCCATGGGGAAACCGATTCGTTTAGAACTATCTGACCTTCTAGAAAATCTAATACTGAATTTTGACAAGAAAAAATAAAACATTGTTCTAAACACTGCATTCGACCCACGAGGACACTTGTAGAAATGTAAATGATTGACAAAAATAACCATGCAGTTTGATACCTATGCATATGTCGACGCTCATGCATTCAATATGTCACTTTTTTCCAAGTTGTTCTCTTCTAGTGCATGGATACCTAGATCCACGACCACCATTGAGGTCACTGGTGAACTGGAGGCCTGTTCTAGGGAGTATCAAGGGCCGAGTAGAGTGGAGAGAATTTGGAGAATTTCCTCCCCTCACTTATCCACAAGTTCCAAATGGAATCACAGGTCATCCACATCCTTGCATACCACAAACACCAAATCATGCAATATCGCCATTGGATCTCAAAATCTTGCACATGAGGCACAGTCCGAGCAGGAGTGTTTCTAGCTTGGTGATTCTCCCAAGTGTGATAAGGTGTATCCCATAGGAGTCAGGAGAGAAGGGGTAGGCAAAAGCCAGATGACCATGCTAGCTCTATTTTGGTACCAGACAGGGCCTCTCTTTGTCTTCCCATGAAGTTGAGGCATGACCGAGGCAGAGAGAAGAAGTGAAGGCACAGAGATGAAGAGAAAGTAGACGTAGCAGGTGAAAGCCAAGGAGAATTGCAAACATGATGTTTTCTCTAAAGGGAAGGAAGAAACATGTTAATGTAGCTAAGGAGCGGCATAATAAAATGAAAACTAAAGTGGAAATGCGCACATGCGCAAAGGTGGCTACCATAAATGCTTCTCCATTGTTCGGACGAAGAAGTAGAAGATGGCGTGCATGAGCAGTTAATGGAGGGTTGGAAGAAATGAAAGCATCATTTATTCATCAAGAGGGTAAGAGGGGTGGTGCATGCGCTGATCATGTGGTTGGTGTAGCACTGGCAGGCGTCACCCTCTCCCTTTGACACCTAGTCCCACTGTGCCACCCCACATCACGGGATTCATCCCTATACTAAGAGCCTGAGCAATGCAATTTTGGAGGATAGGATGATCGGTGTGGGTAGAGGGAATACATAGAATATCTGGTCCCTCTAAGGCCACTCCTATATTTTCTCAATTGTCTGCAATGTGATTTTATTTCCTTTGAATATTGGAAGGGATGAGAGCTAAGTGAGGCTAAATGAGTGTTGCAATGGTGTTCAGTCCAATGGATAGTCGCCAACAGGGAGATATTTTGTCTGGGTCCGATCCATTGAGAGGTTGAGAATTATTTGAGAGTCCCCATCCATGATCAATTGATGGTAACCTTGATCTTGAGCAATCTATAGACCTTTTATGAGACCCCAGAGCTCTGTCACATTATTAGTATTAAGGTCTACCGAGATGAGTAGTTGCTTCCACACTGGTTGTGGAAGACCATAGTCTTGTTGCATCTGGGGTTGCCCTTTGGAGAGAACCATCAAAGTTTAACTTGATCGTCCTGAAGGCGGAGGAACCTATGAGAAGAGTTCGCGCTTTGTTAAGAGGTATTCTTATTTAGAGAGGGATTGAGGTGAGAGTTCAAAAGTTTTCTGGGAGCGCTGGGTATTCTTATTAAGAGAGGGATTGAAGGTGAAGTTCAAGTTGTCCAAGATGCGCTATTCATGGGGAGGAAATTTCAAGTCCTTATCTTTCCAAGGCTCTAGATGGATGGTTTCTTTGATGTTGTTATGAATTTGATTCCAAACTGTTCACCAATCCCGATGAGTTGTGAGGAAGATACGCATGTTCCTCTCTTTCCAAATTTTCCAAAGGATAAACCTGAGAATTAGCTTCCAAATGCGGTTGAGGATGGGAGAGCGTAAAGTTGAGTCCCTCCAATATTTGATGGTTTCCCTGAGGCCTTCGCAATTACGATCCAACATACACATGATTTTGGCACATTGATCCCAGACTTGAGATCTATAGAAGTAGAGGTTTACCAATGATTTTTGGATTATGAATCCCCTTGGTAGAGAGGGAATATGAAAGGCCTGATGAAGCCTCACTTCATGAGATTATCCCAGGTAAGGATAATTTTATGTACAACAAGCCAGAGAAAGGTATTGATTTTGGGCCAGTCCTTAGTTGTCCAAATTTTCATCCAAATATTCTCGAGTGGGATGGGGTGGGAAGATACTTTGATGTTATAGGATTATTGGATATTAAATATGCCCCAAGAGGAGTGCCACCATCTTAAAATGTCCTCTCCTTGAAGGATTTGAATTTTTCTGGATTTGATCATATCGTACCAAGGTTGGAGATCCACGTGCTCTAGAATTTGGATTTCCCTCCGAAAGGATTTCCAATGTTTCCAGGTGGCACTAGGGGGGTTCACTTGCCAATAGTCTGCTACTATGAGCAGTCTCGCTTGGGTAGCAGAGGCAAGGAAAGTGTCAGCTAGAGTATCATGCATCAGAATGGGCCATTGTTGCCATGATTTGTTCCATAATGAGGTTGTTCTTCCATTACAAATTTCCCAAAAGGTGTGATTAGCAACCAAAGAGTGGTTCTTCTTGGAAGCATTCCATATTAAGGAGCCTGAAGTATTATCATTCGATCTGATTAGATTCGTTTCTACAACGTTGGGTGCATATTTATTCCTTTAGAGTTTGGCCTAGAGATCATGGGGGTGCTTGAGCCACCTCCACCAAATTTTAGCACTAATAAATTTGTTTAGAGTCGCAGGGTCCCTTAGCCTGAGGCCTCCCCGTGATTTTGGTTTGAAAAGATTTTCCCAGTTGATCAGAGCAAATTTTTTTCCTGTCTTTACCCCCTGCCATAGAAAAATTATTTGCAAGGTTTTGATGGAATTTAGAATGAATCTAGGAGTGACCAAGGTCGAGAAAGAGTAGATTGGAAAGGATTGCAGGAAAAATTTGAGGATAAAATGACTTGGAAGGTTGAGTGAGCGAAACGTCCAAGAGGAAAGTATTTTAGAAAGGGAAGTGAGAAGTCCTTCCCATGAAATTTTTCAAAGAGATTTTTCTAAGAGTGGAATACCAAGGTATTTGGATGGAAGGGAGCTATGAGTGAAGCCTAGGATCATCAATATGTGAATTTGAATAGGGATCAGGGTGTTAAAAGAGAGGAATAAGATTTGTCTCTATTGATGTCCATTACTGAGGTGTCACAAAAGGTTTGAAGGATATAGAGGATCGTGTGTGCTTATTGAACTGTAGGGGATCTCAACATCAAGGTATCATCAATGAACCTTTTTGTGGGATACTGGAGGATGGATACCATGAAGGGGTAGCCCAACTAAAGATTTGTCTGCAATAGAATATTTAATGAAGCGGTTAAGGCCATCCGCCATGATAATGAAGAGGAAGGGTGACAGGGGATCTGCTTGTCGTATCCCACATGTGGGAGAGAAAGTGTGGGAGGGAACGCCATTGATGAGGATAGAAAAGAAGGCAGAGGAGGTTAAGTTCAGGATCCACTCTACCCAGGCAGGTGAACATCCAAAAGCAAGAAGTACAGATTTCATGTAAGCCTGACTTATCTTGTCAAATGCTTTAGAGAGATCTAACTTTAATAACATACCTGGAGTGTCATTTTTTTGAAGAGAGTGCATAACTTTGTGCGTGAGGATGACATTATCTAGAATTTTCCTTCCTTCAACATATCTTGACTGCTCGGGTGAAATGATGAAGGGAAGGAGATGTTTGAGGCGTCAGGTGATCACCCTCATTAAGATCTTGTA
Source organism: Picea sitchensis (assembly GCA_010110895.2). Taxonomy (NCBI): domain Eukaryota; kingdom Viridiplantae; phylum Streptophyta; class Pinopsida; order Pinales; family Pinaceae; genus Picea; species Picea sitchensis. Next base: position 82,417 of record SNQJ01S0013912.1, read on the forward strand.
GATTACATTGCATAAGGCTATCATAATGAACTACTTTGGGTGAGTGAATCACTCTTCTTTGGGGATGAGGGTGAGGAAGGTGGAAATGAGTGTAGGGAGAACTTGACCAGATAATCAAGAGTCCTCAATGATTTCCCAAACTTCCTCCCTTATCATGTGCCAAAAGTGGTGGAACAAATCCATAGTGAAGTCATCCAGACTAGGATATTTTCCTTCTAGACTGTCTTGAAGCGCTAGGTATACATATTCAATAGTGATAGGCCACAACAAGGATTCATTATGTTCATGAGTTATGTGGGTTGGAATGTGCTAAGTGATTTTTGCAATGGAAAGAGATCGTTCGCCTGGAGGTTCAGACAACAGATCTTAATAAAAAGAGACCAGTTCCTGCTCCAGGTCATCATGAGATTGGAGAATCCAACCTTAATACGTGACGAGGTGATAGATGTGGTTGATATGTCTACACTGGATCATATATCTGTGGAAGAAATTGGTGTTTCGTTCCCCCTCTTGAAGCCATTGTATCCTGGATTTTTTCCTCCATAGGGTCTCCTCTTTTGCATTCCTTTCATCGAGCTTTTGTTTTATCAAAGCTTCCTACTCTTTAAGTTCTTCTATGAGGCCCTAATTTCTGATTTGGATCTGGAGGAGCCACATTTGATCATTCAAATTTCGTTGGACCTTGAAGATATTTCTGAAGCTCTGTTTTTTCTAGAGCCTAAGGCGTTGTTTGAATTTTTTTAGTCTTTGTTGAAACCGATACATTTTGGAACCATTCAGGATGGTCAGTTCCTTCCACCAAATGGGGGGCATGGTTTGGAAGTCTAAATGATTGATCCAAAATAGTTCAAATATGAAGGTCTTGTGACCGGGAAAGCCATGGATATATAACCAAAGTTGAATGGGCCTATGATCTGATCTAGGGGCATTAAGAATGCTAGCTTCCAAGGCAAGTCCATCCATCAAGAGGGAGTCTGATCTTAGGAAGTGGTCTAGGAGACACAGGAACTGTTGGGACCCTGATCATCGGTTCAACCAGGTATAGAGGCCATTTTGTGTTTCCATGTCAATGAGACCGAGCTTATCAATTAAAGATTAAAAATTTCCACGCTCTGCCTCGAGTCTACGAACCCCTCCTCTTTTCTCTTCTAAATTTCATATCATATTAAAATCCCCACCTAGTGTCCATATACGATTGATGGTGAGGGTGGCGACCCCTTATAGATTTTGAATGAAGGTTATCTTGTCCCTTTGAGAAGTAGGTCCATAAACATTTATAATGAATCTTGGCCTATTGGAGCCAATAAGCATGTATTTCATCGAGATTTTCCATCTGGTAGTGAAGAAGTTTTCCATGAGCATAGAGCTTGGGTTCTTGAGGATGGCCAAACCACCGACCATTCCTATTTCATCGATGCTTATAATTTTCCTTTTCTTCCAGCAATGAGAGAGAATTTGATCCATTTCTTCACCTCCACATTTTGTTTCTTGTATAAACATGATGTTAGGTTGTTCTACTATGATACGATCGCGTAGAAGCCTTTGCTTACTATGACCATTGAGTCCCTGGATATTCTAATAGATGAGCTTCATGATGAGGATGGGGAGGGGAGAGAGGGAAAGTTGTCAAAGATAAGATGTATCTGACCTGAGTTTACCATGAAGTGTCCAATCTCCTGTATGAGCTTCTGGGTGGATTTTCTGCCTCTTTTCTTTTTGTCTTTCTGAGGCTTGCACTGCTCTTTCGGTTGACTTCCCTAGATGCCCAACTAGAACTGGATATAGACGTGGAACCTGCTGGGGATTTGAGGAAAACCTTATGAACTTTGCGTAATTGATCTAGAGGGATGGTGTATAGTTTCTTTTATTGATAGGATTGTTCAATATGTACCAGATCTATGCCTACAAGATCCTGCTCGTCTAGGTCCATTTCGGCGTCCCCTTATTCTAGTTTGAATGGTTCACCATCCTTAGTGTGGGAAGTGGGAATGGGATGAATTTTCTCCAAGACAGGGGTGTTCATCATTTTTCCTTTTGTGTTGCTTTGGAAAGAAGCTGTCGGAAGAGGGATCTATGGTTCATCCATGTTCTCTGTTATTTGATGTGGGACATCGAAAGATCTTTTGGAGGGTAGTTCCCTGGTTTCATTTGTTGTTTTTTTCCTAGTCACTTGGAGATTCCTTCCAATTACATGAGTGAAGCCATCTTTTGATTTGCTTGTTTTAGGTTTTTCTCCCTTGCTTGCGAAGTTAAGAGGATAGTCTCTGAAGAGATGTCCATGTTCATGGAATTTTCTACAGAGAAAAGGTATGTGCTCGTAATGAATGGATTGATACCAATCCTCATCGTGATATTCAAGGGAAATGGATCCTGGTAGGGGATTTGAGATATTCAGTTAAACACAAATACATGCATACAAGGTATACTTTCTCTTCTTGGTTACCTCTGATGATTTAACATAAACCCCGATAGTATTTCCAATGATCACTAAGAATTCTTCTAGCCATAACTCATTTGGCAAGGAATATTCGAATCCATACTAGTGCATGCACAAAATCCTCTGTTTCAGGGCTAAACTTCTCCATCTAGAAGCACAGGAGGAGGCTAGCTAAATTGAAGAAGTAAGGTCCCTGTCAAAGATGCGATTTCGATATTCTAGGTTGTGTAAGATTATGGTGAAGAAACCCTTGGAGCCTTATTATAGGTCATAATGACCTTTGGGTTTCCACCACTGGTGTATCCATTTGACAAGCTCGCGTTCAGAAGGCCATAGGCCTAAGAATTTATCGAACAAGGCATAATCTCGCATGTATTTTTTTGTTCTTCAATTCTAGGAGTGTTGATTGCATATTTCAGTGCTAGTGGTGCATGAGGGATACATTTCCCAAGTTCCTAAAGGTGTGTTTCCTTCGTCTGATCAGTTCCTAAATCAATTTCCATTTCTTTACCTTTGGTTATGCCTTGGAAGAAAAGTTAGGATCGCAAATCCGGGGGTGGTTCGAAAGACAGTCACCGGGAGTCGCCGCATGAGTTTCCTTGCACCATTGCTTGACTATAGGAGGTGCCTAGCAGCCCTCCCTCATTCAGGAGCATGTTTTTCCCCACTAGGGGTGGCTGAGTGTAACATAGGGTCGAGCAGAAACCATAACCCTAGGGGTGAGCCTTCCACCAAAAACTAGCCTTAGTGCATGTAGAACATTAAACATATATGAATTAATATATTGTTTGAAACATGTCATATAATATTCCTATGTATATTATTAATGAAAATTCAAAACAAAATCATATTGAATAGTAGTTTTTCATTCCCATGATTCATCCCTCTGCAATTTTTCCATCAAGATTTTACGCTCTTCTACACTTAGATCATAAATAATGTTATCGATCTTCCTCATTTTGTGGCCTTACATGACACACACTAACCAATACATATTAGTTAAACTTACATTTAGTTCAAACATATTAATTGTGTATATAATTTACAAAGAACATGGATTTTTTCTTTTTCTGGATGTGTCATCATTGTGTTGACCAAAACTTTTCGTATTTGAATTATTCTCACTCATATTTTTATCAATATACAACGTGTATCATCCAATGCATACATTATTAAATATATTTTATAAATAAATCACATTATTTTCAGAGAAAAAAAATTGTTGTATCTGGTGTGATTTTTATATTCAAAGCACTGGTGCATTTATTACATAAAACACATCAGTGTGTTCCATACACTAACACACAACAGACAATTTAATTTATTTTTTAAAATATTGTGAATTACAACAGTGTGATATATATAGAATATTTCACGACGACTACAGTAGAAAACAAAAACATAGCAAAAAAATTAAACATTCATAAAAAAATAAAATAGAAAATAGAAAAATTACACATCGATGAGAAGAAAATTTTTAAAAAATATGTGAGAGCATTTTCTGTGTTGGTTAGATGAGAACATTGGCGATATGTTTTTATGCACCATATATATTTTTTTAAATATGGCTTAATCGGTGCATTCTTTATACATAAATGCACCGGTGCATTTCTGTCGAAAAGGCGCACTAGAAAAGAGGAAAACGTTTGAAAAAAAAATGTCAAATCGGAAATTGTTTAAAAAAAAAAAGGAAGAGGGTCGACTGCATTTGGGATCCGATGCAATAAGTGGTCTCTTTGTATCACATGCCAAACACTTATATATAGAAAAACAAACCCATTAGATCTAAAATACCTAAAACGAAAAACCCTAATTCTGAAGTGATAGAGGGAGTTAAACCCAAGGGTGAAATTTTTCATTCACGAAAGAAAAAAAAAAAACAAGGGTTTAAGGTAAGTATGAATTTTTTTATTTTAATTTTTCTAAATGTAGGGTTTTGAGTGAATCACCATACCCTTCAAATCATGATTTTCTGAATATTTATGTTGTTCCAAAGTATTCTTCTACTCCAAAGTGCTCCCCGATATGTCTCTCTTCCAAATCTGTCTACTGTATATTTTGGAAAAGTAATGAAAATATTGAATACCTTCTTAATATTAAAAAAACTTTATGAAAAGGGTTTAGAGTGAATCACTATACCCTTCAAATTCTCATATTCTGAATAATACTATGGTTTCAAAGTATTTTTCTCCTCCACAGTGTTCCTCCGTATGTCTCTCTTGCAAGTATCTCCCCTGCAAAATTTAGCAAAATAATGAAAAAGTGAATAGTTTTTTAGTATTTAAATGACTCTATGAAATTTGATTCCCGCTCTTTTTTAATTGTTTAAAAAAATCGCGTTTTTTTTTTTACTTTTTCGGCATGACGGTGCGTTTATGTAAGATGCATTAGTGCATCCATATTACATTATGCACTAGTGTGCCCATATTATTTGACGCACCGACAACATATAAAAAAAAATTATTAACAAAATATAGAAACACAGTGTGATTGATTTTTCAATGCATCGGTGCTTATTATTAATATGCGCATCGTTATTCTTTTAAATTTATTTAAACTTTTATTTGCAAACAAAATAGTATATTCATCTCAAATTATCTTTTAGGATGAATTCACATGACCTGCAATACTTCAGTATACATTTTACGTTTTATGTCGCTTTATTCTTAAAAAATGGTTTCAAAATTATATTCAAACTCAGATTGTGGTATGGTCATTGAAATTTATTTTAGATATCTACATGAAAATTTATTGTTAATTTTTTTGAAATGTAGGGAGGAAACCTTATTATATGATCAAATGGCCAATTCGTCAAATTCCATCCCATTCCATATTGCTCGAAGTCCATCGCAGAGTTCTCCCTTTCCATCTCCGGTAAGTTTAAATTATGTTATTTATGTTTCGATTATCTCATTGATTTTTTTTTTATCCATGTCAATCTGAATGAAAATGTATCCAAATTTGCAAGATCTTGATTCATAATTGAGTTCAGATGAAAAAATATTCCAGTACCGGTTCAAAAATGCCGAAAGGTCTTATTGGGAGCAACATACCACAAGTAGTTGGTAGATGAAAATGGAGAGCTACTTTACCATGCCAATTGTAACATTCCATCTTCCAGCCACAATCCTTAGTCGAAGATGGTAATATTTTTTTGGTATAATGTAATTTGAACAAACAAATTATTGCATTGTTCTTACTAATATCATTGTTGTAGTAATGTTCAATATTTTTGAAATTAGGATTCTTCTGATGATGAGCGACCTACCTACCATCTTCCGTTGCACCCCACAACAATGTCAACCCGAGAGAAGGTTGCAATGAGAGAACAACTCGGAGAGGAAGCATATCAAGAATGGTTGAATAAACCACCTATTCAATTTCCACTATGTCCAAATTCACCAAATATGAATGACTACAACAATACTAGTAGTTCTTCAGAAGTTGGCAATGGAGACAATAAAAAAGAGGTTGGTATGGATGATTACTTACGGGATACGAATACCATGGAGACAATGTTATTAGACACATTCTAGAATGATGAGCTAGTGGATGATGCTCATATCAATGATACCATTTTTGAAAGCCTAAAATCTGCTTCAACAACCCCTCTCTTTGGACCTAGTGCCCAGTCAAAGTCTACCCATCTTGGGACAACAATGTTACTGTACAATGTGAAACAAAAGTTTGGCATGTCAAACACATGTTTCTCGGTAATATTGAGGTAATTGACTTACAAGTGCCTAATATTAATTTTGATAAATATTGTCACACAATCAACAATAGAAATGGTTTATTTTATAAACGTTAAATGACATTGTACATTTCTATTTCCCATTGACTGCAGGATATTCAAAGATAAGGTTCTTCCTAGAGATAATGTTTTTTCCGGTAGTTGTGAAGAGGCAAAGAAGTTGTTGAAAATGTTGGGTGTTGAGTATATACCATATGATGCATGTCCAAATGATTGTATTCTATATAGAGTAGAATATGAAAACAAAGATATATTCCTTAAATGTTGGCATGAAAAGTACCATAAATCAAATAAAAATGGTAAATTGCATGGTCCTCCTCATAAGATATTGAGGCACATTCCTATAATCCAAAGGATTCAAAGGCTCTTTCATTGCAAAGAATTAGATACGTTTCAAGGATGGCATGCCTCACACAAAAGTGAGTTGGGAGTTATGTGAATCCTAACAGATTCAATAGCCATGAAGCATATAGAATATACATAGCCAAAAAAATTCAAGGATGAATTTTGAAGGATAGGTGGTCCAACCACATATGAAATCTAGTGTACGACTGCTCGAGGGAATTCCTCCCAGAAGAACACCCTTATAGAAGAGAAACATCTTCTTTCAATGGGAAACTGGAGAGAACCCAAAGGTATGCAATAATGACACCAGCAAAATGGCTTAGAGCATATATGAGAGAGAAGGAGAAGGAGATTACATAAATGTTTGATTCAAATGGGGATCCTATGTTCAATGATCCAGAATTATTCCACACCAATGTTGAGAAATGTCCCATTGGGATGAAAAGGAAATATATCTTTTATGAGCTCCCATATTGGGAGCATCTTAAGATTTCCCACTTACTAGATCCCATGCACATATTTAACAATGTTTCATCTTCTTTATGGAGGAACATATCATTGAAATAAAGTGACACATTGGCTATGAGGAGAGATCATATTTCTTCAAAAACTAAAAAGAAACACTGTCCAAGACAAGAAAGTAGAGGAGAGGTTGGCCCCTCTTAGTCTTTCAAAGAAGGTGATGTCCCATGGATTTTGAGGAAAGAAGATATTTATTTGGCAAAGGAAGTTATATTAGGTGGGAAGGTGCCTTCTTTATATGGGTATTACCTACGACGTTGCTTCATTGTGCGTTAAGACCATTTGTCGATGTTGAAATAACATGACCATTTGAACCTTCTAAAGGTACGACGTATGTCAAAAATATGTTTTTATTATTTGTAATTTTTATTTGTATGCCATGGGATAAAACAAAAGTAATTTGTATGTGTTTACTTTGTAGTGTCATTATCCTTTTCTCGTGCATGGGTGTGTGAACCATGAATTCCCCCATGAACTAAGGCGTGACATATATAAAGTATATGCATTTGTACGTTGGATCACATCAAAGGAGATTCATATGGCTAGCATTCCACGGTGGCGTCCAGAAATAGCTGAGATTATTTGTATGTTTGAGAAGGAACTACTGTCGAGTTTCATGGACTTGCAGGTTCATCTTCTAATTCACCTAGTAGATGAGGTTGAATTAATTGGGGTGGTCTCCTTTCATTGGATGTTGTTTTTAGAGAGGTACATGAATAAATTGAAAGATTTGTTTGTCAAAGGGAAAAACCTGAGGTGTCTATGGAAGAGGGGTAAATATCATATGAGTCTTTCTATTATGCCAGTGAGTACATCAAGCAGATTCACAACACACCAGGTGCATGAAATTTGGGATGACGAAAGGGATGAAGACAAAATATAATGGGAGCTCCTCCAAACAAATGGAAAAAGGTGATTGATAAAGACTAAGTGACTTATCATTTGTCAAATTCCTACATAGTAACTATTCACACTGAAATTCATAATATATATTTTGATCATGATCTCATATGTACTATATGTTGGTTTAATTTCATGAATACATCAGTGAATTTATAAATTTATGCCATCAATAAATTCATTCATTACAATTCGGAGGAAACATAGTTGTGTGTCGCATTGTAGGAACAGAAGAGGAGGAAATGGGAAAGTGACAAGAAATAATTAAGATGGTTGAATGGTAGAAGCATGCCTTATCCTGATCATTTAAAATAAAATATGCCAATGATATGCCCCAACAGTTGGTTTGTTGACCAAGTCAGAGAGAAATATGGTGCACCTGGTTGTTACACGCGTGAAGAAGAGGATGCACTAAACATAGGGATTGGTTGCAACAACTCATAATAATCTATTTGTATACATAATTTTTAACTTCGTAATGCACATTTGAATTGTAAGTACATCTATGTTATTTTATATTTTAATGGTTGGGTTATTAGACGCATATTGACATTGTGATTTGTTCATTTTTTATAGGTGCATTTTTTCCCATTTATGTGGGCATATGGACATCATTTTCGCACAGAGGATGTTGATGATGGACACGTGACACAAGACTGTAGAGTGGAAATCGAGTTTGACCAATCTAGTCGTGCTATCCACTGCTATAAAAAAACCATACATGGGATGTTAGGTTATGTCGAAAAGATACCAGAGATCATTGGAGTGGACTTCTCTTCTTTCCAATGTGTTATTTTTAGGTGCAAGTGGTGGGACACCTTTGATTAGAATAATTTAAAAGAATATCGTAATAGTGGGATGATATGTATAAACTCTAAAAATATGTGGGATGAAGCTAAGGAACCTTATGTTTTCCCAAAACACTGCAACCAGGTGTTTTTTTACCCAGATGTGTTGGATAGGGATTAGTTGTTTGTATTAAGACACGGTCCTAGATCAAAACATATTTTTGAGAACAAATTTTTTATCGTGCCAAGCAAGAAGATAATCAAGGCGATAACAACGAAGTGTGATATATTATACATGTTTTATTCTTTAATTACTTCTTTTATGTTTTCAAATCTATTGGGGATTTAATAATTTGATTATTAAAAAATAATGTTTTTAGTATTTAATATTTGATATGAAATATTATTAATTTGTTGATTGGATGATATAATTAAATGATATAAACATTTTTCATTGTAAAACTGGATGATATTTGAACTTTTAGTATTTTAATTTTAACTTTTACTTTAAAAAACAATATATTATTGTATTGTAAATATCAAATATTTTATATCATAATTTTAAAATGTATTTTTGTTACCCACCATTTCATATCATTACCATATCTTATTATATTGTATTAGTTTTTTATTTTGAGTTCATACATACTAATTAGGGGAATATTCAGATCTAAAATGAGCCTCTTAAGTGAGTTTTTCAAAAAAACATCATTGTCTTTAAATAACTAATGTGTGTCCCTCTCTAAACCCATATAATAATATATACTTAACATATTACATAAAAATCAAATGTATAATATATTATGTAATATGATAAATATAATAATATAATATATAATAAATATAATATAATATAATATAATATAATAAATATATTATATTATATTATATGTTAATTATAACATAATAAAATATAATATATTAAGTTATATATTAATTTTATATTACATATAATATAAAATAATAATAAAATATAATTAAAAATTGAATAAAACATGTATATCATAACATTTTTTTATTTGACATTAATGCATCCTTTAGTATAGTAAAAAATGTTGAATTAGAAATTTGAGACTTGTATTAATTATGGGAATATAAAAAAATATGACCGAATTACAACTAAGAGGAAGTTAAAATATCACAAAGATTTTATAAATATCAATTGAGCTTAACATAACTATTTTTAATTATTCATTATGAACTTATGAACAAAAGCAATATTCTTGAAATGAGGACAACTTCTCACATTGTACTTTCAAGTAAACTAGTTTGTAAAATTGTGATACAAAGTAAGATTGGACGTTAATATAATTTACTTTTAACTTGCCCAAACTTTAATTAATAACATAAGACATATATTTACCCTTTTTGATAACTTGTTTTCTTTTCTTGGTTAATTTTGATATTCATGCATCCTTATAGTATAGTAAAAAAATGTTGAATTATAGATTTTGAGACTTGTATTAATTATGGGAATATAAAAAAATATGACCAAATTACAAGAGGAAGTTAAAATATCATAAATATTTATAAATGCTAATTGAGCTTATCATAACTATTTTTAATTGTTCATTATGAACTTATAAACAAAACAAATATTCTCAAAATAAGGACCAATTCTCACATCGTACTTTTAAGTAAACTAGTTTGTAAAATTGCGATACAAAGTAAGGTTGAAGATTAATATAATTTACTTTTAACTTTCCCATATTTTAATTAATAACATAAGACATATTTTTACCCTTTTTTATAACTTATTTACTTTTCAAGGCCTCTTAGCTACAAAAACATGATAAACTTGGTATTTTGGTTTGTAAAATTATGATACAAAGTAAGGTTGAAGATTAATATAATTTAACATGACCTAACATCAACATAAACATATAAATTAAGTACATCAACATCAATATATAAATTAAGTACATCAACATGAACAAAAAAAATGTTATATAAATATATATAGGAACAACTAACATAACTGTTATAATGTACATATCTGGTCAACAATACAGATAATTGCTATAAATATCTAGTTGTAGTCTCTCAGGCGAAGCATGTTGTTGGTGCGTAAATATGTTCAATGTATATCTCACACTCATTTAAATGTCAATCCGGGATTCGTAATCGAAAGAGTTGTTACACCATATGTGCCGAGAACAAGTAATCTACCTAAGTCGGTTGCATATAGGAAATAATTAATAACATAAAAATCATGTTTCTAAGATTTATAAATACTTCAAAGTATTCTCTGAACCTAGAAGAGAAAACTAATAATGAAACTTAAACAAATAGTCAATCAAAGAGTTGTTGTCCTATAGAAACAAGTATGTTCATTTCGGGCGCTTGAATTGAAAATATGAACTTTAAGAAGCTTGTCTCCTATAGCAATTAAAACAATCAATTCCAATCAATCTCGAAACAAAAGCCAACTTCAACCTCATGTAATTCAATCAAACTAGCACAAGGGAAGTTCAGTATAATTGAAAGACTTTAGTACATCACATGAAGATGAAATATAAAGTCTCTTGGTCCCTTGCGATACTAGGTCTACTACAGTCATAAACTCAAAATATCAGTCCCACACTTCAAATTATGAAATAGCTACCTTCAACATATGAGAATGAAATGTCTATTCGATCTAACACTTTCTTATTCACACCAATCCAAAATGATTAACTCAATGCTCAATCCTGAAAATGAAATAAAGACCAATCACACACACACTGCTGTAAACTATCCACACAAACACATAGAATGTATACAAGGAGGTTTACCTTAGTTGGGGTGGTGGGCCCTTGCCAAAACAACAAAGAACCTCTTAAGGGAGTAACAGACTAAAACTTTTCACTCACATCCAAGAATTGACATAAAATATCTTCTGTATTAATTCAGCTGGTAAATTGGATCAACAGTCTTTTACTTCATACATGACAATGATAAGTATTGTCTGGTTCTTACAGTATAATTTTTACATTCACTATATTGTTTTTTTCTTTATCATCTATAAAACATTCCTTATATAAGGTAAGTTGATACTATAAATATCTATGGATAAACATTAAACAGTTTGAGAAATTTCACATTTAAGATTTACATCAAATTTTTAGGAATCGACTCCATCCTCATGAAATGAAGTGCATGAGCGATGGAGTCTCTTGCAACTGGAAAACTGACTCGGGCGCTTCTATCCAACTGTCTTCTCGAAATATTCACCATTATTCAGGTCCAACTAGCACATTCTAGAAACAGAGGTTCTGGTACCGGATTGCACACAATCGCGAGTCTAGTACCGGAATAGAGGAGAGCAGGTAGTACCAGAATATCACACGTCTTGGTACCAGAATGGATTTGGTACCGAATTAAAACTATCTTGGGTACCGAAATGGATTTGGTACCGGATTACATGGTGTCTGGTAGTGTCGGATAGACTGCTCATAAATCAAATCATTAGGACTATACAAAATAAAACACTTTCAATTGAATTAATTTAAGAAAGTTAAACAAACATTCTTTAAATAATCAATTACCTCTTGTGGACATGACCAGCTATTAGGCATGTGTTTTGGGAGGGAGTATTCCAGTATAGGTTTATAACAGAGGGGAAAAGGCGTATATATAGGGTAATATAGGGCATTATCTTATGTCAAATTAGAGACTCAACATTTCCCCCATGTTGAAGATGTTGCATGTCCTCATGCAACGTTATCAAAAACTGATACCCAAAAACTTTCTGCATAATTGGACCCTCCTCTGTCATTCCTCATATTGCAATATGTTAACACCAGAAGCTTCACTCTTCAATTCCTTCTTGATCACCCTAGTGTAATAGATCAATCGCAAGACCTTGTTAAGTTTGGTAGAGACCTCTGCATGCTGCTCTTTCAACTCTGCATTCTCTACCTTGATATGTCTGTCCAGTATTTTGTATTCTTCAACTTCTTGCTTCAATCTCTCAATTTCTGTTAATAATGTTTGTTCATTCAGGAACTTTTCTAGGCTTGGTGTGAGTACTTTCTTGGTGTTGTGAGTGGGAAATCCCTCTACGAACTAGCACTTAAGGTTTTAATATGCATGCAGAAAAGACCTAAAGATTCCTACTTTCTACCGTCATCCTGAACCTAATCCCCATTGTTCTTAAGCAAATACATATTTAAGAACATCAAGTGAGCATACCTTATTTCGAGCACTTGATATCGATCATTCTTCACGCTTGATCGCTCTTTGACTGCAGCTCTCCTCCAAAGGCTGACTTGCATTCACACAAGATAAACAAATAACTCCACATGCATTTGATATACAGATTAATGGGTTAGAGATTCAATCAATATGCATGCAATAAACCATGAAAACCTCATATGGTGGGACAGGAAAAGTACTTCTTTATTATTAACTTCAACAAATCAACTTACAATGATGAATTCAACCACTGCTCCACGAACCTGGTCCTGGGATCCTCTTCAACTATCCTCCAACTTCTTTTCTCTATATTTCTCTTTGCACAAGGATGGATAAAGGGTTGGGACAAAGGGAATGTGTAATCAGGTATAGTTTCTTTACTATGATTCTCCTCTTCGAAATGGGACCCTTAACCCTTCTTTTATAGGCTAGAAGAAGCTAGGTATTTGGTCGAACCCTCATCCATGCATGGTCGAAAGGTTTAGTTAACTCACCCAAAGTTGTGTAATCCGTCAACAACTTTACTTTTTTTGTGCTTTTGTAGGTACACGCGAGCTATCTTGGGTCAACTAGCATGTGCACACGTGCAGTAATGGATCAGGGTGCATGGGCCTTTATAAAATGGATTTATAAGAAGATTTCTTCAACAATGTTTTGGCAAAGAAGGAATCTGAGATGGCCTGATGCCAAGTAAGCATGTCTGGTGAAAATTAGGGTTATAGCACTTGGCCACCATCTCTAGAGCCTCATTTTCTTTCCTCAAACTCCTCAGAGCCTTTATTATCATCTTTCATATGCTCATGGACTTGCCTGGACTTGGTGTGAGTGATTCCTGAGTTACCACCTCTTGAGCTTCTTTTCCTTTCCTCAAATCCATCAAAGTCTCTGTTACCAACCCTTACGTCTCACTTATTGTTACTGTTGAAGGAAAATATCCCTGCGAATAGGTAGATCTCGTCTTGAGAGATAGACTCTTAAATATTAAGATAGAAGACGCTTAACGTGGACACTGACTTCCTTTCAGATCTATACAAACTAATTCATGAGGAGGAAGGAGAAAAGAAGTACCTTTTACCGGTGTTTGTCCCTGCACGCTCCGAGTTGAGCTCTGATATTTCGCTCCTCAATGAGCCTTGTAGACAAACAATAGTACAAACACTTCCTAATCTATTGATATTATCTCGAAAATAGATCTATCTACTAGTGACAAGTTCATGTAAGATCAAACACAAACTAGAAAGAAACAGTTCAAGCGTGTCATATTAATGAGAACAATGACAGAAGTAGCTTACAATCGTAGATGTGAATGCGACAGCTTCATCAAGTCCCCTTTGTCTAACCCTTGCTCGAAATATCCACGATCTGGATGACAGGATAGCCCGACCAAATTCTTGATTACTTTCCTCACAGTCCCTTTATTGTGTTTCCTATGAGATCATAGGTTTCCTTCTTACAATTCTTCCCCCCTTTCCACCCTTGAGAGAGCACATTTTATATGGGTTTTGAGAGCAACCTCTTAGGGTATCTTTAGGAGTAGAAGTTGAGGATTTCCCTCCTTGGATCAGGGACCTCCTAATCATGGCCAGACAGGAATTTGAGTGCAACTGCCTTCCAAACTTGAGATATTTTCCCCTTATTCTCCTCAACAACTATTACCCAAATTAGACAAGCGCTCCATCAAAAGGGGCATCAGGGCACTACAACACTCCTTGTTGAGGCTCAAGGGGGAGTTACCGGCACTCTAAAAGTCTATAAAGCTCCCTTAGAATGGTTGTTTGGTACTATAACGCTCCCTAAGACCTTACAGGGGAGCCAGTGCTTCTAAGGTTGATGTAGGGGAGTGCTCTCCCAAAACCTTAAATTAAATGCTCCTTCCAGGTGTAGAGATGCTTGACCCAGTTAACCTTTCCTCTTCCTCCAAATCAAGTGTTTAGATCATTTTAAGTGTATCCTTAGTGTTGTCATCATAGCAGTATGATTTTCTTGATACTTGCAACACTTATGAGCAACATGAGACACTTGTGACATGGGCACTTTGTGAGGCAACATCACGACACTTATCAAGAGGCAATGTTGATGTATGATTACCCCAAAGTATGAAGTTAGAAGATAGGCAGTGGCGAAATGCTTTTGTGTAACAGATTGCCCCCCAAAGTATGAAGTTAGAAGATGAGAACTGGTAACTGAAATTCTTTATAGACTTTCAAGCAAGGTTATAGACTCAGAGAACCTGACAGAAGCTGCACACAAACATCCAAAAAATATCATGACATGTTTCAAACCTAAGGCAGGCATACCTATGCTTGGGTAATCAAGACTTGCAAGATATGGCCGCCATAAAATACACTGCGGATCCATAATTTTATTGACAAAAAGGGTATAGCCACCGAGGATACAGTGTGGATCTATACACGACCTGAACTGATCGTAGCCATGAAGAATACACCATGGATCTACGAGATGACAAGACATAGCCACGACCAATACAAAGTGGATCTATGTAACAATGTATGTATCATTTGTTCAAGAGAAATTTCTTCGCAACCTAGGAAAAGCACATATCAAAGTGAACACTCAACCCAGGGTCTTCTTATCGATCCCGATGTAGTATGAATCTAAACATGTGAATAGATGTCCTAATGTTGAACATGGCAGAAACCACTTGATTACCAGTCAATGATGTAAACCGTTAACAAGCGCGAGGGAGATCACCATTAATGTTAATGATTCCCAAGGTACCCTAGTACATTCCAACGAATGTGAATGGATGGGCTGGAGTCGAACATTCATGGAATCATTCAATCAGAGGTCAATGATGTACTAAACCCACTGTCGAATGTGAGGAGGCATGCCATTGATGCATGCAGGTCCCAAAGTACTAACTGGTTTCTAAGTCTAGTTCCTGGATAATGTGTTGAAGTCAACAGGAATAGGCTCGTCGAAGGAAGGCTTAAATGTATCCCCCATCAATGATATGAAACGGACATAGAGATGTAATTGGTAGATCAAATGAACATGGAATGATGCAGGTATTGAGACAAGATATTTGTGATGGCTGACTCTAGAGGCAGATACTTCCCTTGAACACTGAGGCACCATAGCAGAAACATGACATGGACCAAAACTTGATGATGCAATGGATTCTATGACTTACGTCAGGTGACCCAAAGGAGTGAAAGAAACTCAAAGGATTGGCTCAGTGCAGAGATTTAGCGGATTATAATGCGTTCAAAAGACAAAGTGTCATGTTCAAGGGTGACTCTAAGAATTACTTGGTAATGTTCTCAAGAGACTGCTTGGCTTGCTTCTTTCAAATTTTCCCCCATCCAAATAGATGAGTACCTCTTTTTGTTTTAATGAGCTCGAGGAGGACAACACATGATCGATATAACTCACCTTCGGTAAGTTCCTCTTCCTTTGTTTAATGAACTAGAAGAAGTAAGGGTTCGGTCCCGTATGGGCCTGCCGATGTTTGTTTTAGCGAGTCCAAAGACAGAAAACTCGAAGGTTTTTCATGATTATAGAGTCTGGAAAAACACTTAAAAGAGAACTCTCTCAGTTCCTTTTTCGTAAAGTAGTCTGACGAGACCAAAAAAGAGATAAACTATCGCTCAACAGATGTTTTCTTCAAATACTTTAACGAACGTGAAGAGAACAAGGTCGCTCGGTAATCTTTTCATTTTTAGAGAGTCTGAAAAGAACTTAAAGGAGACTCCAGGGGGTTCCTTTTTCGTGTATCCATACAGGTCCGAAAAAGAGATAAAAGTATACCTGAATGCATTCTCATTTATTTACGAGCACAAGAAATAACAAAGAATAAGCTTGGTATGCCCCCAGCTTGAAAGTTAGTGGCTTAACTCCAGAAAGGTCATCAAAGGCTGGAGACATGCCCTCCAAGCTTCAATTCATGCATCGACTCTAAGATTGTCACCGATTTATCTAGTAGATGAGAAAAAGGAGAAGGGTGGATGAAAAGAAGGTTCAAGAGAGGTGATTGTTTCATTTTTTAATGGGCTTGACACAGGAAAAGAACTATGCTCAAGGCCTCTGTTTCATTTTTTAACGAGCTTGCCATAGAGAAGAGAAACTATGCTCGTGGTTTCATCTCGATCATGGCTTTCAAGAGGATAATGCTCTGGAAGGGTACCATGTCAATGGATAAAACGTGGTCATGGCCTCCAGGAGATATTCGCTGGATGGAAGATAATCACTCGAGAAGGAACACATGTCGAGGGCCATGATAGGAGGAAGGAGATCAGGTTCCAATAATCCTACCGAAGAAATCACCATGTCCACTACCGAATCCAAATCGTCGAAAGTTGAGGTCATGGGAGACAACGCCACATAATTGAAATGTTGTGGGGGTGATACTGTCTGCATATAAGAACCACTTAGGGAGGTAACCCAGTCAGGGTCGATGAATGAAAGTTGATCAATAGTCACAATTCTTCCAACGTGAGGGAAAGATATCACACGAAAAAGGGTGGATACAAGAGCTTTCATAGCATAGACATAATCCCACCCAAGGAGTAAAGTGAAATCCAAGGGGTCTCGGACTACCATGACATCGATAAAGATAGTTTTCCCTCCCAAATTTACAGGAAACTGAGGAAGGATCCCTAAAGGTTGACTAGTTCTTCTGTTAAAAGCTAACAGATTTTGTGTAACCAGTGCAAGTTGCGGACAACCCAAAGTGTACCAAGCAGCAGAAGACAAAATACTAACGAATGCACCTTCATCTATCAGCATTTGAGGAACGTCCCGACCATGAACCTGTATGGTAATCTGGAAAGGAATGTGTCAGGGAAGACAAGGTCCAGTTAGCGCACCCCAATCAAAAAGGATGGCCTCATTACTTGGAGGGGGTTTTGCAGGAGAAGGAGGAATGCCTCCCGGCATGGTAGAGTCTGTATTAATGAGAAAAACATGGGTAGTATCAGCTTTACTCTCTAGGAGGAGAGTAGGATCGACCGATGATTGGATCAGATCAACCAATGGTGGACTTGGATAGACCACTTTGGCACTCTTCAGAGGAAGAGTGGGACTGACTGAGGAAGGGACTGGATCAGTCACTTTGACATTCCTCAATGGAGGAATGGGATCAACCGATGGTGAAACTGGATCAACCACTTTGGCACTCTTCAGAGGAAGAGTGGGAATGACCAAGGAAGGGATGGGATCATCCACTTTAGCACTCGTCAAAGGAGGAGTGGGATCGACCAATGACAGAACCAAAATGACCACTTGAGTTCCAATCCCACAATTGGTCTAGATCTTCATATCTCATAGACTCGAATATCGACGACTATGGTTGATCCAACAAATGATCAGATTAAGTCAGATTTAGTTGTGTCTGTCGGATCTACAATTTCCAGATCAATGAGAGGGATAAATTGCAGAAATTGAAAGGAGAATTAAATATCGTGCTAGTTCCAATCCCACAATTAGTCAGGACCGTTAGATCTTATAGCCTCAAATATCGACGATTTTTGTTGACTCACCAACAGTGCACAACTTCAAATTGTGGATTTTTGGTGACAAGTTAAAACACTCGTAAGTTGTGGTTCTGCAACCACCCTTGATCGTTGATCTGCTTCAAGTGTCTTCATAATCATTGAATCATTTTAAAGTGGAAGGATAGGATAAGAGGGACTAAAGGGTTGAGAATTTGATTATCCGAATATCTTTCAGTCCTCGGATCAAACCTGAATTCTCATCAGCCGTCGGATCATTTTAAAGTGGAAGTATAGGATAAGCAGGGAAAAATAGTTGAGATCTCGATCACCCAAATATCCTTCATCCGTCGGATCACCTTAAAAGGAAGGATAGGATAAGAAAGGGTTAAGATATGAGATCTCAATCACCCGAATTTTATTCAGTCATTGGATTGAATTGATGGAAGGATAGGATAAGAAAGGTAAAATTTCTGATATCTCATTTATGTGAATATCTTACAACCGTTGGATCATTCTAAAGTGGAAGGACAGGATAAGCTAGAAGAAGAGTCGTTGGATTCAATCCAAGGCTAAGCTGCATCGCAGACAGATCGAGTTGTTGGTCTAAGATCCTTATCAACAAACAACATTTGTTTTGAGTCTAAATATATGAGGAGGTTACGCTCCTGAAAAATCTCACTTCAAGATTTTTCAGTTTGAGATTTGAAAGACCCAAAGCCCGAAGAGCCGAAAATCCAAAATGAATAAGGACCATCGGATCTAGAGAACATATGATGATCGTTATCTCAGGGATATCTACATTACCAGACCACGTCAGCATGAACATGTGGCAGACCACGTCAGCAAGAACATGTGGCAGACCACGTCAGCAAGTACACATGGCATAATCAAATGATGACAAGTGTCAAGAGGAAATTGGCTCGTGCCATGTCATCAAGTGACATAAGTAAGTTACATCACTCTGGGAGTTTTACTTCGGGAGTTTTACCACCAACACTTTCCCAAAGTATCAAAGTCTTGAATGTCAAAGTCTTGAAGTGGACACGAGATGTTTGATCTGATGATCACTTTGGGAGCATTCTTGACCGTTGATCTACTACAGTGAAATTTGAGACTTGAGAAATCAGAAGCCCGGAGACACGAAAGGATCGCGGCCATTGATCCAAAAGGGACATGCGTCATTGGATTGTCAACTCTGGAAGATTGAAATACAAAGGAAAGAAGGGGAAATCTCTGAAGTCCTAAGACTCGGAGTAAGTGGTGGCCATCCATATCAATGCTTGATTAAGACTCAGCCATCGAACTAAGCCTTGTAAGAATAAAATCTAATGATTGATCAGTTTCCCCGAAATAAACGTAAATCGTCCGATCTTTTCAAGAAATTTGATTTGGAAGTTTTGAAAGGTTTCAATTCCAAAAGTTCCAAAGGACGAAGTTTCGTCAGCCATTCATCTCATCAGAATATTAAAACGTGACCGTAGATTCACATAAGTGCTCAAGCACTCGTCTGGCCTAACGTCTAGATACCACCATTGGTCATATGGTAAGAGATTTAAAAGGAAGAATATAATATGTCACTTAAATTAATAAGCATGTGGTTTTGTGCCTATGGTCATATGAAAATGGTTTGAAAGGAGCGCCTCGTATAGATTTCATTCGACAGAGTGTTACACCAGAACAATACAGAGAATCGATAAATCATCGAATATGATCTGTTGGTGAACCAAGAACATAGTAGAAACATGAGTACAATGTAATGAGTCGATCCATGTTTGTGATCAACTCATGAGTACAAAACAAACTGATACACAGTCATGATTAAAAGAGAGTTAAATCATGAAAATATGAATAAATAATAAAAAGGAAAAATGATATTAATTGAAGTTTAATATTATCATTTTAAATAAAAAGATACAATGGTTCAAATATCAAAAGACACAATGATTCAAATTCACACTAGTTGGAAGACTATATAAACAAGAAGGAATGGTGAGAAGAGTTGTAGTTGAATTTGTTGAAGTATATATATTTATATATAATGGATTGAATGAAGGTTCATTCTATCAAGTTGGTGCCTATTTACAAGTTGGGTCTTGTATGAGGATTGGATTCCTCACATCTCAGTTGGATTTGAGATCAACAAGTTGGGACTTGTTATGAGGATTGGATTCCTCATTTCTCAGTTGGATCTGAGAACTACAAGATGGGTCTTGTAACAGAGAGATGGGTCTCTAATAGTTGTATGAAGATGATATTCAAAGAGCAATCTTATGTATTCATTCAAGTTATTTAAATAAATAAAGTATTTATTCTTTTACATATATTGTTTGAGAAAATGAAATAAATATTTGTTCTTCAGTTGATTTTTGAAAAGTGAAAAATTGTCCTAAGTTATGTGACACTGATTCACCCCCCCCCCCTCTCAGTTTCAAGTACCCATTTTCAATATCCTCCTCGTAGTACTTGAGGAGGCCTACATTCCTCAAGAGGAGTCATGTAGATGTAGTACTAGGCCGAGGGTAAAAATCCCTCTTCGTCTCTCTGGCCTCCCACTCCCGAACCATATTTTATTGGTCCAGTCTGTGTTTTTGATCCTCCATGCGCTAACGACTCTGCATAATTAACATATAAATTACATCAGCATCATACATAAAAACATAACTTTTTTTCAGTAAATGAGAAATTTATTTCAAAATATGCAAACATAAATTTGGTCAAAAAAAAAAAAAACTTCGGTGTGCCTAAAAAACAATAACGCACCACCCACGGTGCGCACACATATATTTTGCATCGCACGCAAAGTGAAATTTATTTTATTCGGTGTGTAGTAATTTGTGTATGCATCAGTGTGTTATATATCATGAACACACCACTATAACACTATCTATTTTCCACGGTGTGTCTATTATTATGTGTCCATCGATGTGTTACATATAAATGGCACACCGCTCGAACAACTATCTATTTTAAATGGTGTGTATAGTATTATGAACGCATCATTGTGTTCCATATAACCAACACACTGTTAAATGTAAACTATTTATTTCCATCGGTGCGTTCATAATAAATGCACCAGTGTGTTAGTTATAAACAACGCACTGGTGCGTTTATTCAGAATGCACAGATGAAAATAAATAGTCTATATTTACCGGTGCATATAGTTTTATGAATTCAACAATGCATACATATAAAGGATGCACCGTTCAGATGTAACTTTTCTATTTTAAATGGTGTGTATATTTTTAGGAATGTACCGGTGTGTTCCCTATAACACATCGTTGAAAAGAAACTATTTATTTACTCTGATGCATTCACAACAAACACATCGGTGCATTTATTCAACATGCACGGATGAAAATAAATAGCTTACATTCAACAATGTGTATATTTTTATGAAAGCATCATTGCATACATACAAACAACGCACCGTTAAGTGGAAACTATGTATTTTGGACGGTGCTTATGTTACTTCGGATGCACCGGTGCGTCGTTGGTAAGTATGCAACGGTGCATTCCATAATACATTGCACCGTTGAAAACATACTATACATGATCGGTATGCCCTGTAAAATTTATAGAGCCCATCGCACAGAAAAAAAAAATATATATATATATGAAAAACAATGCAAATTTCACTCAATTTCAAAATTTAATCCACTAAAAAGACAATGTACAAATAAATAAATAATTTACCTGGGCATTTTCTTGTTGAGGAGGCATCGTTGGGATGTAGTGAAAAAAATGAAATTTTCCCACCATATGGAAAAATTGGAATCCCACAAACCAAGCACTAAATCAAATCAATGCAAGCAACAGAAGCACCGAGGGCAATGTGCTTCAATTGGGAAAATGAGGCATCAGTTCTTGAGAGCTTCTATGCACTGGAAATGGTAAAAATGTTTTTTTATCGCTGTTTTTTTTTTTATTTAACCCTATTCTGGTGCATTCGTGTTAAGCGTACCGATACGCACAACTGTAGATAGCGCACCATTACTTTTAAAAAAAATTGTGACGGTGCACCATATGGAGCACATCGGAGCGCATGTTGACGATTAAAATTGCAACGATGAATTCTTCACGCAAAGGATTGCTAAGCTCTATTATTTATTTATGATATTAATATTTAACTAGTAGGTGGGACCCCCTTGTAGACTAGAGGTGCAATGATAGACATGTTACACTTATATGTTATTGTTGTTATGATGTTTCCTACACAGTCATATACAGTTGATGATGCATTCTTGGTTTCATTTGTTTTGACAACATGGATGGTTGATGCATTGTTGCTAAACGTTGTTGATATTCACTCGCAATATAGGGCAGTTCTATGGAGATGATGATTATGTTGTTTTACAGGTGTCATGTTATGTTATACATTTAACATTGATTAATAATTTATACATGATTTTATGTAAATATAGTATGATGATATGGGAGCTAGCTCAAAACAAAAAGGAAAAAACTATGGATAAGTCCTAAGGCCATGGAAAAAAGATTATATTGAAACCTTGAATGTATATACAATAGGGACAAATGTGAAGTGATGGACCTAACTTCTATACTATGCATTTTAGTTAAAGGATTATATGTGAGCACATATAGTAATGTTAACATATGGTTATTATTTTGATATGTTTCGGATGACGCACTATACAATGGATATGGCATCGAATATATACAATGGATATGGCATTGAATTTATGCAATTGTTATGGTTTGAATTTAATGGTTGATTGTATGTTAATGGACTGGCTAGTACATTCAATTGAATAGGGACAGGTGAGGAAGCGACGTGCATTTACTGCACGTCACTCCAAACCACCCTTGAGGTCGTCACCCTAGCCATAGTTGCATTTTTCTCTGTTGGTTGCGGAAGCTCTGCGATTTCAAGTTTTGGAAGGGGAAAATTCAAACCAGTTCTTCATTGAAGCAATTTTTCATAGGTATGGCTCTTTACTTTCCATCCATGATGGTCTCTCTATATTATGAATCGAATGGTGGCTCAGGATTGCATGGGTTATGTGTTTTTCTTGATTTTTTGACTGAGTATCAATACTATGTTATGGTGTTCTCTGTGATTAATGTGGAATGTTGGCATTTTGAAAGAAATAAATGGGTGTTATTGCTTTGTAAATTCTGCACATTGGTTATTGATAAAATGAATTCTGTCAGTTTGGATTTTTATCATGATTCTTTGTGGAAATGATAACAATGGTGCAACGAGTTATGAGTTTTATTTTTATGGGGTTTTACCCCCATTCTGGGTATCAGTTGTTGTCACCCCTTTTTCACCTCGGTCGTTGTTTTGATTCTTTATCTAGGTTGCAATGCAATTGTTGACAGCGATATTGTTCTTTCTCTATTTATCCGAGCCCGGGCTATTTTTTGTTATGTCTTGTTCTTTACTGTCATTATCGCCAAAAGCATTCCACATTCCAATCTTTATTTTGCCCAGAATTTTAAAAGGTAGTCTGTGTATGTATCGAATAGTTATGAGTTGTGTTCTGGCATTCTTTTCACAAGATTTTTAACATTCAATCCTTTTGTCTCTATTATAGTGGTCGATTGTTATGTTTGTGAGCCTCACTGTCAATTGTATTTCAAAGGTTATCAATCTCCTAGGTATTTGGAAGAGACATTGTCTCTCTGTGATTTTAAGGATTCTCCATTGTTTAGACCAACCCTCATTTCATCTCTGCAATAAAGTTTTAAGAGGCATCTGTCTGTTCCTGGTTTGTTGAGCTTGAATTGCTTTGTTTCTAATCAGGCATTTTCTTTATGGCTCTGTCAATATTTTGGGGTTATAAGACTGTAGTGATTTCTTTCAAAAGAAAACACGAGACCTATGTTGTTCCAAAGATATAACCTATTACATGTGGTTGCTTCTCGATGGTAATCTATTTTAGGAGGTAAAAGGATTATAGTCTCTCTTTGTTTTATAAGATTAATCAAATTCTCAAGAACCTGACTTGGTTCTATTGAGCCCGACTTGCTTCTATTCCTCCTCAGCCACATTTTGGTTCTATCAAGATTTTGTGGTTACAAGTTTAATGGTTGTGGTAATTATAAGAAAAATCATGGGCTCTCTCACTTCAAAGACCATCTCTTGGTTGAGTTTTTGTGTTTCCTCTCTATGATAAGTTTGTTGTAAAGGAAAAAAAGTATGGATTACCTACATTCCCCAAAATATTCTTTTTTATTGATTCATGGTTATTCCATCCATCGTTGTGTTAAAACCTAGCACAGTCGTGATTCCATTTAAGTTAAAAGGCACTTGTGTATGGTTTGGTTATGTTCCATTCGTGCATCATATGGCTTTGTCTTTTATTGAGTGTTTATTTTGGAAGGAAGTCTGTATATGTTTGATGAATGCAGATCTCAGGTTCAGAGCTACATGTTTTTGGGTTAAGTATTATGGTCGAATTAATATTGATATCGATGATTATATTGTTGAAGACCTGTATGTATGATAGGTTCATCAAACATTCTCTTGATCATATCCATATTTAAAAAGGACATGTGGGTGATTAAATCGGACCCGATTATTGTTTGATGACAGTTGATTGTTGGTGGTTAGCGTTGGGTCTATTATAATTTGATTTCCATGGATAAATATTGAATATAGATAATGGAATCAATGTGCACATTATGCTTGTTTTAAAAGGAAAAAGGTCATCATTAAAACGTACAACACCATGGCTTGAATGGTTATGATGTGACTATGGAATTGGAAATGATAATTGCATGGTTATTGTATAGGATGCATAGATTGATACAATTGAAGAATTATGGGAAATTGAATTGTTTTTCTTTATTGAAGACAACAAGCAATCTGTATACAATTAAGGAATAGTTAAATGTTTTGGGTCTTAAAAGTGGATCCTTTGGATTATGATTGGAACAGACTTATAGTTGTTGGTTGATTTAATTTATTTTTATGAACAATATCTGTCTTATTCCCTCTCATATTCTCATTTTTTCGCTCATTATAACCCCATCACGATCCCAAATTAATTTTTACATTCCCTATTCAATAAAATAAAATTAATACTTTGTATGAAAGTGATAAAAATGACATAGAGATAGATGGCAGTTGATATATTTTGGTATTGTTTGCATAGTCATTTATTTAATGAATTGTTGAGAAGTAATCGTGTTCTTAATCCCTATCATGATATCACTTTTTCGCTTATTACAATCCCCCCAAATATCCCATGAACCCTATTTCACCCCCTGCTCATTTGGCGATTATTAAATACATTTTATGGATTGGATTGCATGGGTCTTATGTTAATTTCTGAGCCAAACTTTGTTTCATATAAAGTGAATGTCATGTATAGTCTGTTAAGAGCTAGTTGCTAATAATTTTTTCATACATGATGAGCTTCTTCAACAAAGGAGGTCATGGCTGAAACAATAAGGGAAGAGGTAAATGGAACAGAGGGCCTAAAAGGCCCAGAATCTCAATTCATTTCGATCTCGATCCTCAGGAGTTGAACAAAATTTTTAAAGCTGGGTTTTTCAATTGGATTGGGCAAGGGATAGTTCATCCTAGACTAGAGAGGCCTCCCTTACAGCCCCAAAATGTTCATGTTGGATTACTGAGAGGGGGGGTGAATCAATAATAGAGCAATTTAATCATTTTTAACCAAATAATCCAAGTGTTATGTCAATGTAGAATTATCATCCAATAATGAGAAATGAACAAATGAACAATCATACGCATACACAGTACACCAGTGTTTTATGTGGAAACTCAAAGCGGGAGAAAACCACGGAATGATTTTTCTTATATGTCTTAAATAATTACATTCATTGGAAGCACCAACTTCCTTTGTTTTCTAGCTGAAACTRGAAGGAATCTCCAACCCCCTAGTTTCTCAGGCTACAACCTGAGGGAAGCTCCAACTCTCCAATTATCTAGCTACAACCAGAAGGAGGCTACAACCTCCTATGTTCTCCGGATATAACCGGAAGGTGGATACAACCACTTTTCCTTGCCTTGTCCAACCGCCCTGAAGTAGAAATAGAATGATGGAACCATTGTCACACTACCACTGTGAGATATACCGCTGTAAACCTATACCAATAAATCAAAACCATGTATCAACCATGCATCAACATGTACCTCAACCTGTAATCAACTTGTACCATAAAGAAGTGCATCAACCATGCACCAACCTATACCAAACAACCTGTAATCAACATGTACCATAAACAAGTGCATCCAACCATGTACCAAGTATGTACCAATCATGTGTCAACTACTCATCAACTATGACTCATAAATATGTTCCAACATCATCAACTATGCACCTCATGTATGTGCCAACTCATCAACTACTTATCTCAACCATGTACTCAACATGTACCTCAAACACAATCCCTCAACAATATCATCATCTAAATATGTTTTTTAACTTTGTAATAGACCTAGTGTATATGATCACATACCTGCAACCCTTTCTTAACTTTAACAACAGAAGACTAGCATTTTCATCAAACTTTACTTTAGTCTCACATGACTAATTTTGGATTAGTCAACAACCCTAACTTGAAATAATCATAAATTTGTACTTGTAATGAATAAAGATATGAAACTAATACACAATGTTATTCAATGTTTTTTATGCAATTACACCAGGTTTCACTACTTGGAACCTCTCATAAAAGGAATTATAGCAAGAATGTCATACCTTGCTGAATTTTGGCTTATTCTAGAGAGCAACCTTGTAGAGCGTGACCCGCACGGAATCTTTGTTGATATGATCTGAAACTGTTACAAAACATACTACAGACTATACTCTAACTGGCACATTTGATCTTACTGAATTTGGATCTGTTATGAAGAAGTATGTTTTAGACTAGTTTCAGGACTAGCCACAAACCCTATTTTCCACCAGGGATGATTTTAGGGGCTAAATTTCACTCATGGGCTAATTTTCCATGGTTTTTCCAAAAATGAGATTCGCTATTTTAAAAATGATTCGCCCAAATTCTATAGGATAAAATTATTTTACCTTAAAAATAGCCAAAAGTTTATAAAACTATATAAAATACTTAGAAATTTGAATATTTTTACAAAAATATCACCAAACATTTATAGTTGACATATGAAGGATTAGTAAGATTCACCAAAGTTTCTACATTTTAAAATAAATTTCCATCCTTAAAATCATCCCTGTTTTCCATGAAGTGTAACTCCAAAATACAATGACCCACAAGATGAATTTTTTACCACAGATACTTGGATATGTTTCCTCAATGTAATAGAAATTTTGCAGTGTGAATCATTCTAGAAAAAAAAAAATCGGAAATGGTGAGATGACCTGTAAATAACATACCTTAGAAAGCATCATCAAAAGAATTTATCCTTCCTTGAATTCCGACCTTATTTTCTTCACCTTCCCTCAGAAATTCGGCTTAGATATCCTTTAGTTACCTTAGACACCTATATATGTTCAATAGTCTCAAGTGTGTTTAAAATGAGAGAGCCTTGCCTCTTATTTATACTCTCCAAGTAGCTTCCTTAAAAACATCTTCTAGGTCACTTTTCCCACTTTCCTTATTTTAGGGTTAACCCACTTCTAATTTCTCCATTAAATTTATTATTTAAATAATTTATTTTGTATTAAATTTGAATTACAGTACACTCATGACTTCACTTTATTGTTTACCTTCTAAAATCTCTTAAACCACTTTGACTACTTTGACCTTTTGGGGCTTCTAGATGACATATGAGGGTCCCCCAACTTTGTAAGGCCATAACTCTCAAACCATGAGGAGTTATGTGGCGTTCCACATACCACCAGAAATGGAATGACATGTACTATCCATATAGAATAGTATTACCTTAAAATATAGAAAAAATCATACCATTATCCATCAAACAAACTTGGGTCAATTACCCAAACCTAGGTTCTCCAACTTCACATGGTTATAACTCTCTAACCGTGAGGAGATATGTGACGTTCCACATACCACCGGAAATGGAATGACAAGAACTATCCATATAGGATAGTTTCCCTAAAAAATTCATTGTCCTTCATCTCATTATTCCACAATTAAGCATGGGTTCTATTACTCCACAAAACGTCTTCCCATGAGGGCTTTCACCATAAGGGGACCACTTTGAAGTTCATCCATATTTACTTCTTATCAACCATGACAAGACAATAATGAGTCATCTTTACATCAAAAAATATTGGGTCC
>SNQJ01S0013913.1:11712-50970 GCA_010110895.2 Picea sitchensis
TTTCTGGTACTGCTAACAAAGTTGCTGATGCTTTGAGCAGGAAGTGTTTGTTGTTGCAGGAGTTCAAAGTCCGGACATTAGGCTTTGATGATCTTAAGGACATGTATGCAGATGATCCAGACTTTAAGGAAGCGTATGAAGCAGCTGAGAATCCAGTTCTCAAAGACAGAAGCCAATGGATAGAGTACGTGATCCAGGAAGGGTTGTTGTTTAAGGGCAATCAATTGTGTATTCCGAATTGCTCCATGAGGGAGAATCTGTTGAAGGAGAAACACAGTGGAGGATTGGCAGGACACTTTGGCCATGACAAAACATTTGCAAATCTGAGCGAGTCATACTTTTGGCCAGGGATGAGGTTAGAAGTCAAGAAGTTTGTTGACAGATGTAGAATTTGCCAGCATTCAAAGGGGAGGAAGTAGAATGCAGGTTTTTATCAGCCATTGCCCATACCAGACAAGTCGTGGGATGAAATTAGCATGGATTTTGTATTGGGGTTGCCAAGGACCCAAAGAGGTGTTGATTCCATATTTGTGGTAGTGGATAGGTTTTCCAAGATGGCACATTTTATCCCATGCCAGAAGACCAGTGATGCGACTCACATCGCAAATCTGTTCTTCAAGGAGGTTGTTCGACTTCATGGATTGCCGAAAAGCATAGTTTCAGACAGAGACACAAAATTCATAGGGAATTTCTGGAGGACATTATGGAAGAAGCTAGGAACTAATTTGATGTTTAGTTCTGCTTATCATCCTCAGACGGATGGACAAACAGAAGTGGTCAATAGAAGCCTGGGAGACTTATTGAGGTGCTTGGTGACACAGCACCATAGCAGCTGGGATAGTATATTGCCACAAGCAGAGTTCACATACAATGATTCAGTGAACAGGAGCACAGGCCGAAGTCCATTTCATATTGTATATGGAATGCAGCCGAGAGGAGTTTCTGAATTGAGGGATTCAGAATAGACTGCGACTAGCAGCGCTAGTGCAGAAGAATTCGCTGAAGCGATGAAAGAAATTCACGCCAGGGTGAAGGAGCAACTGTTGAAATCAAGCCAGGAGTACAAGCGCAGAGCAGATCAGCATAGAAGACAACTTCAGTTTGAAGTTGGTGATCTAGTTCTAGCGCATTTGAGGAAATAAAGGTTCTCAAGGGGAACATATAATAAATTAAAAATGAAGAAAATTGGGCCATGCAAGGTCTTGAAGAAAATGGGACAGAATGCTTATGAAATTGAGTTACCGGATGGGATCGGAATATCTCCGACATTTAATGTTTTGGATTTATATCCATAGCGCTAGTGAAGAAGAATTTGCTGAAGCGATGAAAGAACTTCACACCAGGGTGAAGGAGCGACTGTTGAAATCAAGCCAGGAGTACAAGCGCAGAGTCGATCAGCATAGAAGACAACTTCAGTTTGAAGTTGGTGATCTAGTTCTAGCACATTTGAGGAAAGAAAGGTTCCCGAGGGGAACATATAATAAATTAAAAATGAAGAAAATTGGGCCATGCAAGGTCTTGAAGAAAATGGGACAGAATGCTTATGAAATTGAGTTACCGGATGGGATCGGAATATCTCCGACATTTAATGTTTTGGATTTATATCCATATAAAGCTGATGAAGCAGGAGCAGAAAGTGATGATCAACCAGAGGTGCAGTGGCAGAAGCAGATGCCAGTTGCAGAGGAGCCACAGATGGAACAGATACTGAATAAACGAGTGGGTAAGAAAACCAGAAGGAAAGAATATTTCAAATATTTGGTCAAGTGGAAGGACCATCCAGTTGAAGATGCTAGCTGGGAGACTGAAGCAGAGATACGAAAGCATGGACATACCGTGCAGGAGCTCATGGACAGGAGCCCATGCAAATTTTCAAGTGAGGGAGTATGATGCAGGAGCATCTCCCGAGACAAGCGAGCCAGCACAGAAGACGAAGGATAGCTGGGCACACGCCAGTGCCAATTTTTAAAATTTTCCCTTGAAGTTGATGCGCTAAACATAAATGAGATCATTTAATTATGGCACCTTGGTAAAATGTATTCAGACCTTGAGCGCCCCTCTCTCGTCTGAGATAGACAGAGGCATTTATAGTAGTAGTTGTAAGTAGGTAGAATTGAAGATTAGATTAGACAGTCTTAGGAGAAAGAGGGAGAATGAATATAGACACCCTCATTGTGTATTGTAACATAAGTTCAATTCAGGAAGAGTTAGAAGAGTCCAGAGTGTAGGAGAGAAACAAAGAACTGTAGAAGAACACCCATGTATAGATCTTTAATTAATAGAAGAAGTTGATTCAGATTCATGGTTGTTGTGTTATTCTCTGTGTATGTGTGTTGGATGCTATGCTCATGAGTATTTACTTCCTGTTAAGCATTTTCTATTATGTTGTATGTATGATTTCATGTGTTGAGACTGAAATCTGAGAAGAAGTGGAATGAGTTACAATTGTTTCTCTACTTGAGCAAGGATTCTTGCAAGGAGTGCAGTTGAAGTCGTCCGCAAGGGGTACGTTGACAGAAGGCTCAGAGAGTTAACTTTTGTTCTCATTCATCTTGAAGGTGCAGTTAGTCACAGTGTCGTGCAAGGAGTGCGCAGGCCAAGCGAAGTCTCAGAGTTGCGATTCTGAGAAAAGTATCCGAAGACTGCTGCTGCAGGAGTGCGCAGAGTCAAAAGACTTCAACACTGAGACGTCGTTGAAGATTTACCACAAGGAGCGTGCAAGGAGTTGTTTGGGAGACTTGAAGGTCGTGAGAAAGTTCAGGAGGGATAGACCTTTGAATTCACTGAAAGGTGAGTGTAGAGAAGCTGTCGTGGAAAGTCGAGGAGAAGCATCGCAGATTGCCGAAGCGGCGAATGAGTCTCGTGGAGAGGCACTTATTCATTTCGCAGAATCCTCAAGGGGAGAATGGACAGACGAAATCTTTGGAGGAGATTTCACGAAGTTCCGAGAGCCGTTAGATCTTCCAGAGGCATGAGGTAGTTACAGCGCAAGTGTGGAAAGGATTCAAAGCTTAGGAGGGGCAGTACCGTTGATCCAAGTCGGTCAGGGCCATTGGATTATTCACGAGATCGCCTATCGAGACCTCGTGAGAAAAGTGTCATGGGTTTGGTAACGAGAATCGCGATATTACGATACGCAATATCTCGATGACCACGAGAACGGTGTGGCGCCACAGGAGTCGGCAAGCAGACAGGTGGCACATCGCATGTCGAGATCTCGTGAGTGGAAGGGCTGAGAATTTGGTGTCAAGGGTCGTGAAGACGCAAGGGCACGAAGTGGCGAAGTGGTGAGAGGACTAGGAGCCGTCCATCTGAGGAGGACAGGTGGCAGAGATCAAGAGATCTTGCGAACTTGGGAGTTCGCAGGGTGAGAGCCCAAGTATTGGGTACTAAAAGTCGCGAAGCATGAGGACATGAAGTGGCGAAGTGGCGAGAGTACTAGGAGCCGTCCATCTGAGGAGGAAAGGTGGCAGAGATCGAGAGATCTCGCGAACTCAAGAGTTCGTCGGGTGAGAGCCCAAGCATTGGTTACTCAAAGTCACAAAGACGCGAGGAGCGAGAAGAAGAATAGTCGTTGGATCCGGATCATAGGNGAGTGAGTGGAATACAGGTGGCATGGAGTCATCGGGATCTCGCCGCGAGAAGCCCCGAATTATTGGCATTAGGATTCGCGATCCCGCGAAGTCTGAAGTCTCGCGAGATAAGGGACCATTGAAAAGTCAACTCACATGCGCATCGACATTTCGACGCATCGGGTATCAGGAGTTGGAAAACCGAGTGTTTGATATAGCGAGTTGCGAAGTCGCGATAGGATAAATCACGATAGGAGAAGGGTGAGGTCAGCATTGATTCATATCGGCGCTCGGGGACTCGTAATATTCACACCCGACCACTGACCTTTGGACTCGCGAAGTCGCGAGTTTCGATCCTCCGATAAGTAGAAGGGGGGATCGCGCAGGAGAAGAGAATCTGTGGGTAGATATTTTCCCATAGGGAAATAGAAGAGCCTGGGAGTTCTTCGAGCCAAGAAGAAGAAGAGGATCCTGTGAGCGGATGTGCCTGGGTGGCGCGTCTCTGCGTCATGGAACCCTAGTAAAAAAAAAGTGAGAGTGACCAGTAAAAAACAAAATCATAGTAAAACCTCTAAATTTAAATGCAATAAATCATTTGTTAATCATCACTTTAATTACTCTTTTTAATGACTAAGGGATATATTTTGTCATGCAAGAAAGTTAATGCTTAAAATCACAGTCTTTCATTTAATCACTCTTTTTAATGACTAACCAATATATTTTATCATGCAAGAAAGTTAATACTTGAAATCACAGTCTTTCATTTATTATAATTTAAATATAACCAACATAATAATAAAATGTGATTATATGTTAGATATGTGAAACGTGTATGTAGATATAATAAAAATTGGTTCAAATTCAAATTTGTAACGTCATGAATAAAATAACAACTCTAAAGAAACTAATTAATCTCCACTTAATACCATTTATTTTATGATCAAATTTTTGTTTTATTTATTACAAACCTTACAATCTTAATTCTGATTTGACTTCCTCTCTATCCAATATCTTCTCAAATGAGTAAAAGCTAATTCAATCACTTCGGCAAATTCTAGAAATTGATTTACAACAAATTGTATAGTCCAGAAATCCTTGTAATATTTGTGAAGAGCAGAGGCGGATCGGATTTCGGAGATTAAAAACGTCGAACACGAAAACAAAACACAATGCAGATTCCTGAATCGTGAAATGCGAATGCTCTGTGGGCCCAGGCAATTTCGGGTTCAGGGTTTGCAAGCACCCAACGCAAAAAAAAATAAAACAACAATCGTCGAATCGCAAAATGCGAATAAACTGTGGGCCCAACAATTTCGGGTTTCGGCGTTTGGAATAACACAAGAACTCTATGCACATTTAAGTAGCAAGTCCCGAATGCAAAATAAGGTTTATTGGAATTCAATGTTCGACATTTACAAATATGTAACACAGAAACATAACAAAACTAAGTTTTGAGACTAAAGAACTCCACGTAGTTTTTAACAAGCAAACTCCGAATTTGATCAAAGAATAAAAGATGAGTTTACAAACTCAATAAAACAGAATGTAAATGAAGATATCACCTCCAAAATACCAAATAGCAACTTCGATTCAAAATTTTTCTTTTCAAAACTCTATAGAATTACAATTTGTTTAAGGTATTTATACACTAACACAAATTCAAAAATTGCCCCTTCGTTCTTCTAAAAGATTTAATCAATGGTGATGATGGTGTCTTCTTGCCTTCAAAGGTTAAGGCGACCACTGCTTGAGCTAATTGGAGTTAACCAACGGTCCTTGATCCTTGAGTCTTGAAGGGTCAAGACAACCACCGATGCACCGTTTACATAGGCGGTGAAATGATTAATACCTGACGTACTCCCTCTTAATCATTTCAGAGAAAAACGAACTGAAAATATGTAAAACAAAATTGATGTAAACAATGCATTACAGCTTGCAGACCCCAATATTTCTTCTATGGATTTTAAACAATTCATTTCCCAAAGGCTTTGTAAATATGTCTGCAAATTGTTCTTCAAATCTGCAGAACTGAACAGAAATTTCTTTACCAGTTACCAGCTCTCAAATGAAATGATACCTTGTATCAATGTGCTTACTCTATTTGTGAAAGACGTGATTCTTTGATAGTGCAATGACAGATTTATTGTCACAAACAATTTGGGTTGCATCATTCTGGTCATGCAACAATTCATTCAAGACCCTTCTCATCCACACAACTTGACATGCAGTTGTTGTTGTTGCAACATACTCTGCCTCAGTAGAAGATAAAGTCACTATGGGTTGTTTCTTTAATGCCCATGCCACTGCTCTAGATCCAAGACTGAACACATACCCAGATGTGTTTTTCCTTTCATCAATGGAACCTGCAAAATCACTATCAGTATATCCAATTAGCTCAAAGTTTAAACCTGATGTGTATCAAATACCGAAGTCAGTTGTTCCAGCAACATATATCAGGATCCTCTTTCCTGCTTTCCAATGAGGACTCTTCAGAGTCTCCATGAATCTCGAAATCAAACTTACAACAAACATGATATCAGATTTGGTTGTTGTTAAGTACATAAGGCTTCCAACTAGCCTCTTATACAGAGTTGGATCAACATATGATCCCTCATCATACTTGCTAAGTTTAATACCAGTTGTCATTGGTGTTGCAGTTGGCTTGTAATTCAACATTCTAAACCTTTTCAATACTTCATTTGCATAGTTAGTTTGACAAATGAAAATGTCATCATCGGATTAATCCACTTCAATTCCAAGAAAATACTTCATCAATCCTAAATCAGTCATCTCAAACTCTGTTTTCATGGCATTTTTAAAATCATTTACAGATAGATCTCCAGTAAAAATCAAGTCATCAACATGCAGACATACAATCAAAATTTTACCTTCCCAATTTATCTTTGTATACAGGGTTGGCTCACTTGGACTTCTGCTGAATTCAACACTAACCAGGTATTCATCAATCCTACTATACCATACTCTAGATGCCTGCTTCAATCTATGCTTATCAATCTCATAACCCGGAGGTTGTCTTACATAAACCTTTTCTTCCAAATATCCATTCAAAAATGTAGACTTGACGTCCATCTAATGCATAATCCATCTATTCTGAGCTGCAATAGCTAAGACCATCCTCACAGTGTCAATTCTTGCTACAGGAGAAAATGTTTCATTGTAATCAATACCGGGTTGTTGACTAAACCCTTGAGCTACAAGTCTTGCCTTGTATTTTTCAACTTCACCATCTGCATTCAACTTAGTCTTATAAACCCACTTAACACCAATTTTGTTTTTACCTTCAGGTAAATCTACAAGATCCCAAGTGTTATTTCTTTCAATGGAATCAATCTCCTCATTCATTGCTTTTATCCAAACATCCTCTTTAGCAGCTTCATCAAAACTTACAGGATCACATGCCATTAATGCAAAATTTGAAATCTGATCTACTTTTTCATTATGATCATACAATTCTCTTAAACTTCTAGTCTTCTGTCCTTTAAATATGTTTCTTAATGAACCTAAAGTGGGATTTGATTCCCTACTTACCTGTGAATCTGATTGATTTCCACCATGTCCAGATGGCTCACCACGCTTATGAGTTATGGGCGTTCTAAATTGAGATGGGCTGAAATCTAGTGCTTGCCTTGTTGGACTTCTTGTTGCAGGCATATGTGCATGTGGAACCATCTGTCCATCTCCTTCAGCCTACTCAACTCCATCATCATCTTCACAGGGTAAGACAGCTCCCTCTGAAATTGATTTGTCGATACTTCCATCCTAGGCTTCATCTTCTTTAAATTGAACATCTCTGCTGATTACATATTTTTGGGTAATGGGATTGTAGAGTTTGTATGCCCTAGACTCTTCATTGTATCCAACAAAGATACATCTCTCGCTTCTGTCATCCAACTTCTTCCTCATTTCTGTAGGTACATGCGCAAATGCTACACATCCAAAAAATTTGAAATAAGAAACATTGCAAGGCTTACCGTCCTAGGCTTCCTAAGGTACATGATCCCTCATGGTCTTGGTCAGACTTCTATTCAAGATAAAAATAGAGCTAAGAACTACATCTCCCCAATATTCATTTGAAAGATGTTTTTCTTTCAACATGCTTCGAGCCATGTCCATGATGGTTTGATTCTTCCTTCCAGGCACTCCATTCTGTTGTGGAGTATATCTAGCAGTAAACTGCCTTTTAATTCCATGAAGATCACAAAATTCAATGAATTCATTCAGTTTATATTCACCTCCTTTGTCCGACCTTAAGATTTTAATGGTTCGACCACTCTCATTCTCAACCATAGATTTAAACCTCTTAAAAACATCAAAGGCTTCAGATTTATGTTTCAACAAATACAACTAAATCTTCCTACTGAAATCATCAATAAAAGTCATGAAATAAACACAACCAATTAAAGAAGGTGTTTTCATAGGTCCACATAAATCTATGTAGACAAATTTCCAATGGAGATTTTTCTCTCTAGGAAACACCTGAAACAAATTTCTCTCTGTGATGTTTTCCAAGTATGCAACTCTCAAAAGAGCTTGCAGGTTGTTGAATACAAGGTAACCCCTTTACCATATGTTTCTTTTGTAACAGATCTAAGCCACCAAAATGTAAATGACCATATGTCAAATTCCATAACCAAGATTCATCTAAACTTCCAGCCTTATAAGCATCCAAAGAACCACTCAAATAATTTTGCATAACAAGTGGAAACATTCTATTCTTGGTCATCTCTACTCTTGCAATCAACTATTTGCTCGATAATTTATCAGAGACTGTACATGCCTTGTTCTTGAAGAATACTCTGTACTTTTTCTCCATCAGTTGTCCAACAAAAATAAAATTGTATTTTAAACCAGGCACAAAGTGAACATCATCAATATTTCTTCTTTGATTGTTCTTAGTGTAAACTGGAACTACACCTTTACCATTGACTGTAACCTTATAGTCATTTCCCAGTTTTACTTCAGACTGAATACTAATATCAATAGAAGAAAACAAGTCCTTATTACCATTCATGTGGTTACTGCAACCACTATCTAAAAACCAAATATCATTAGCACTTTCCTGAGTGACATTACAAGTCAAGAACACATGATTTTGATCATGCTCAGACTCATTTGTGATATGCGCAGAGTGCTTTCCAGCATCTGCCTACTTCTTCCAACATTTGTTAGCAAAATGCCCAAACTTCTTACAATAATAACATTGTGCTCTACTTTTATCATACCTCTGATTTTCTTGTTGCCAGGGTTTGCAGCTGCTCCCTCTTAAATTAGGAGGATTCTGCTGGGACTTCTGCTCAGACTCTGATTCAGCTCTGTTGTCCCTTGGACCAGAAAATTGACCTCCTCTACCACGAGTATAAAACCTTCCTCTGCCTCTGCCTCTGGTAACATGTAGTTGGGATTTGAAAGCATGCTCCAATGATCCTTCTTCATATCTAGATATCCTAGATTCATGAACAACAAGAGAACCAATTAATTCATCAATTTGCATTTGACTTAAATCCTTAAATTCCTCTATGGGTACCACAACAGGTTCAAACTTCTTGGGAAAACTTCTCAGCACTTTCTCAATAACTCTCTTATTCTCAATATCATCTCCATAATGCCTAAGCTGGTTCACAACACTCATCACTTGAGTCATGAAAGTATCAACACTTTCATTATCCTTCATCTTTAGATTTTCAAAATCCCTTCTCAAGTTCTGCAACTTGACTGTCTTCACCTTGGACACACCTTGATAACAGGTTTCAAGAATGTCCCAAGCCATCTTCGAAGATGCAGCACTAGAAATCTTTGTAAAAATGGATTCATTTAATCCTTGTTGGATTAATCCAAGAGCCTTGTTATCCTTCTTCCTGTTTTCCTTCAGCAAAACACGGTCAACATTAGAGAGAGCCAATTATGTTGCTGCATCAGCTAGCTTAGCATAACCATCAATAACATAGGTCCATAAATCCTGAGAACGCAAAATCATCCTCATCCGAATATACCAGGATTCATATGACTTCTCGCTCAGGACAAGAACCTGAATCTAAGAAGAATTGCTACCAGACGCAACCATTTATAAAAGTATGAAAGAAAATAGATAAACCTTCTCACAGGAAAAATAAGAAGGTAAAATTGGGCACCAACAGGAATTATCTGCGCTGAAATGAGCAACTGACAAGATGCACAATAGGGTCTGATACCAAATGTGAAGAACGGAGGCGGATCGGGTTTCGACGATTACAAACGCCAAACACAAAAACAAAACACAACGCAAATTCTCGAATCGCGAAATGCGAACAGGTTGTGGGCCCAGGCAATTTTAGGTTCGGGGTTCGGGGTTTGCAAGCACCCAACGCAAAAACAAAATAAAACAACAATCGTCGAATCGCGAAATGCGAATAAACTGTGGGCCCAACAATTTCGGGTTTCGGTGTTTGGAATAACAAAAGAACTTTGTGCACATTTAAGTAGCAAGTCCCAAATGCGAAATAAAGTTTATTGGAATTCGGGGTTCAGCATTTACAAATACGTAACACAGAAACATAACAAAACTAAGTTTTGAGACTAAAGAACTCCACGGAGTTTTTAACAAGTAAACTCCGAATTTGATCAAAGAATAAAAGATGAGTTTACAAACTCAATAAAACAAAATGTAAACGAAGAGATCACCTCCGAAATACCAAATAGCAACTTCGATTCAAAAATATTATTTTCATAACTCTACAGGATTACAATTTGTTTAAGGTATTTATACACTAACTCAAATTCAAAAATTGTCCATTCGTTCTTCTAAAAGATTTAATCAATGGCGGTGATGGTGTCTTGTTGCTTTCAAAGGTTAAGGCGGCCAGCACTTGAGCTAATTGGAGTAAACCAACGGTACTTGATCCTTGTCTTGAAGAGTCAAGACGGCCACCGATGCACCGTTTACAGAGGCAGTGAAATAATTAATACTTGACAATATTTACTAAACGTTTCTCAATTTCCAATTGCATACATTTCGATAGTAGTTGAATATAAAATGCACTGGCTCTTAGAAAAAAGTATGCTGTCTTGTACCTTAGTATGAAATTATTATTTTCAAATTACTTTTAAATAAAGTTAAAATAGTTGTTTTTAAGAGCTTCTTTCAGTGGTCTTTTCTAAAGTGGTATTTTCTAATGTTCATATCTAATAATGATTATATGTAAATTTGTATTTTTGGTTTTTATTAAATATAGTTATATGTTTAATATATTAGAAATAAAATTGTTGGATCTGCAGATTTAAGTGATTAAGTCTATACAATCCTAATGCCCTAGGGTTGTGAATCCATGGATACATTCAGATATGCAAATTAAACAATAGAAAATTGAGATTTCCTCCAAATTTATATTCACAGTTTCCAAATACCCTAAATGAAATATTGGCTTCAACTTTGTACTAAAATCTCTCCCTTGAAATACTCAGTTTTGGCCCTGGAGTATGGCCTAAAAGTGTTTCTGCTTGGCTAAGAGCTAGTCTTCCTCCGTAAGGAAACTGGTTTGGGTTTGGTAGGAATGATAGCGTGCCCTTGTTATTTCAGATGGAATAGTTTTCCTTGAATAACAGTGATGAGTCAGCCTGCATTGGCTGATAGCAACCAATGATAGTTGTCCTCACTTCTGATTTGACATTCTAAATTATGATAGGTTTTTCCACTATGGAAGAAAATCCCTCCCATGTAAATAGAAAGTTACCACTACATATTCTATTCCACTACATATTCCATTATCTTACTACATATTCCATTATCTTAGAAAGAAATTGAACTAATAAACAGCACATATTCCATTGTATTAGAAAGAAATTGAATTAATAACCAGCACAAGTTTAAAGAGGGCCACAAAACTTTACAACAAATTGGCATGACCTCCACACATTGACATGGGGTGTCCGAAAGCTCTCTCTGATACTGTCCCAATGCAACAGCCATATATGCACTACTGTAAAAACAGCATTCCTGTGCTTTGCTTTTTGTATGATAAACATGCCTTAATTAGAAAAGCAATATGAGATTTGGGGACTGCAACTTCAGTTTCAAGTTGTTCAACGTCTTCGCGGCATACTCCAAATCACCATCATCATTATAAGGACCATTAGCATAAATCCCCGCGCTTCTTTGATATCTGTTCGTGTTTTTTTATACCTGTTCGTTTTTCGAAAAAACGATTAAACATAACAAATTGTACAGAGATTTTTATTGGACAATCTATAAAGGATTGAAGATTGTGCACTTACAGATGATTGTTGCACCAAACCATCGATTTTTTCCGGCAGCTCTGTTATCACCTGTTCATTGTTCATAAGGATTATAAAGACCATTCGCATAAATCCCCACACTTCTTCTATTACTTGTTCGTTTTTAGAAAAAACGATCAAACATAACAAATTGTACAGAGATTTTTATTGAAAATCTATAAAAGATTGAAGATTGTGCACTTACAGATGATTGCTGCACCAAACCATCGTTTTTTCCCCGCAGCTCTGTTATCACCTGTTCATTGTTCATAAGGATTATAAGGACCATCAGCATAAATCCCCACACTTCTTCTATTACTTGTTCGTTTTTTGAAAAAAGGATCCAAAATAACAAATTGTACAGAGATTTTTATTGGAAAATCTATAAACGATTGAAGATTGTGCACTTACAGATGATTGCTGCAACAAATCATCTATTTGTCCCCGCATCTCTGTTATCGCCTATTCATTGTTCATAAGGATTATAAGGACCATTAGCATAAATCCCCACACTTCTT
This sequence comes from Picea sitchensis, assembly GCA_010110895.2. Lineage (NCBI taxonomy): Eukaryota > Viridiplantae > Streptophyta > Pinopsida > Pinales > Pinaceae > Picea > Picea sitchensis. Next base: position 24,071 of record SNQJ01S0013913.1, read on the forward strand.
CTATTACCTTTTCGTTTTTTTTAAACAACGATCAAAAAGAACAAAGTGTTCAGAGATTTTATTGCAAAATCTATGAAGGATTAGATTGTGCGCTTACAGACGATTGCTGCAACAAATCATCGATTTTTTCCCGCAGCTCTGTTATCGCCTGTTCATTGTTCATAAGGATTATAAGAACCATTAGCATAAATCCCCACACTTCTTCCATTACCTGTTCGATTTTTGAAAAAAGGATAAAAAAATAACAAATTGTACAGAGATTTTATTGGAAAATATAGAAAGGATTAGATTGTGCACTTACAGATGATTGCTGCAACAAATCATCGATTTCTCTGTTCCGCTCTGTTATCACCTGTTCATTGTTCATAAACGATGAAGAATTACAAAACTGTACAGAGATTTTTATTGAATAAACTACTAAGAGTTGAATGATTAAGCGCTTACAGAAGAGGAGTTCTGCGACAAACAAGCGTTGTTATCTGTCCAAGGCAAAAGAGGACGCGACGTTCCTGCTTTATTTAAAATAGTTTTTCCGAAATCTTTAACATGATCATGCATATTTATACAATTTTTACTATCCACCTCCACTAACTGCTTTTCCAGTAGAATTTGAAACCCCGATATACATCTCAAGCCTGTTCGTCTCCATATTCTTATGGCGGTACCAGTTTTTTCTCCTATGAAAGCACAGACAATATCTAAAAACATATATTTTTCTTCTGCACTGAGGGCATCGTAACTAATTTGAAGCTTTGTATCTATCTCATGGGTTTCATGGGGAAGTGTTTGTTGAAGCTTACCCAATTGGTCTTCCCAATAAAATCTGTCATTTTTTCCAGAAAGAAATGCCCCAAGCACTTTCAATGATAAGGGCAATCCCTCGCATACTGTTAAAAATTCATCCACCAGGTATTCATACCCTTGACGTGGACCTGCCGCCTCGCCGAAGGCATGGAAGCAGAAAAGATTTCGGGATTGTGGTGTAATAAGGGGTGTTAACTTATAAATTGATGCCTCTTCAGCTAAGCGTTGAAGAACATCTTTGTCCTCAGATGTGATCAATATTAAGCTATTGGAGGAAAGAAAATTTTGAATTCGGAAAAGTGCATCTAACTGATCAACATGCTCGACTCCATCTAAAACTACTAATGAGCGATGCTCTTTAAGTGACTCTAGCTTACTCTCAAGATCATCGTATATTTGACCGTCGAAGCGAATCAAGCCATCAACAAGTTCTTCAAACAAGGAAAGTAAAGTCTTTTTATTTGCATTTTCCTGGACGTCAGAGAGAAAGTAGGATCTAATGAAAGATGAACTCTTTCTATGGAAGAGTTCCTTTGCTAGCGTTGTCTTTCCAACACCACGCAACCCCTCGATCCCCACTGCCTGAGGTTTTTCTCTATCCTGCTCCTGCGACGACAAGAATTTGGCTTCAAAATCTTCTACCTTTACATACAAACCGATTTCATATTTGGGCACATTGAAGGGTTTTTTTTTCACTAATCTTAACACACGTTCGTCGATCTTATCGACTAGCATCCCCTCGTCCCTGGTTATTCACAAGAGAATAAATAGATTTAGTACTGAGAAACGTCCATGTATATCTATCCTACCTTAAGTAATACCGAGAGGGGAAATTGAGTCCTCACCCATTACACGCCTCTAGCTCGAAACCGCTTATATCGGCAACACGAGAAAGAGCCCTTCTCCATTCTTCTATAGTGTCAGGGTCGTATCGCCGCTTCCCTTTATCCGTCTTATCTTCGAGCTTGCGTAGGCCTTGAGCATATTTCCCTTGCGTCCACCGAAGATCAGCAGGTTTCGCGCCGTGGAAGACGGGGATGATGGTAGCCCCAGACTTCAACGACTCCAACATCAGCACGAGCTCCGTAAGACACCAGTTCGATTCCGCATAGTTCTCACTGAAAATGGCCACATGGACGGAGGCTGTATTAATAGCACCTATTATTTGAGAAGTCAAGTTGTCTCCCTCTTGCATTTCTTTGTTGTCCAGAAAGACACGGTTTCCATGGGAACGAAGCCGATGGTGGAGATGGCCAGCGAAGCCCTTCTTCGTGTCGGGGCCACGATGGTTTAAAAACACATCGTAGCGATAATCGCTGGTGTTGTTAGGGGTGGAGGAGGAAACTGGAGACGGACGGTGGTTTTGCGGGATAGAGGATGCAGATGGAGCGTTTCCCATTGCCAACCGAGTGATGAAGAGCTTTGAATGGATGATGCAAATCGCGAGGGAGGGGACGAGCAAATTTTGGTGGAAACTGTAATGAAAGAAAAAATGCAGGTGCAGAGTATTTTATACAGTATACCTTTTACTATATTGCCAATAAAATGTTTCTGTAGCGCTTTCCGTGCCAATGCTCCAACGCGTAGATAATATAAGTCATTATTTAGGTCCACATGAATCCTAACTCAAGTGTGCGTGGGTCAAGCACCATGTGCGTATGGCCCACCATGTGAAGACTATCTCAAAGACCAAAACACAAGTACTTGAAGACAAGGTAATAATTCAGGTACTAGGGTAGTTGATTAATGTATGGTTTAGTATTTATCTAATCATAAGTTCAAATTTTATGGGTAAGTGGGGGGGGTTTTATTATTAGTCCCTGCCTTAAGGCAGCAGGGACTATTGTAAACGGTTTTCTCCCCTCGTATTATTTTACACGCAAACCTATGCATTTTTGGTAACTTATCCTAAGTTTTTATTTAGAAGATTTATCAAGTACTTTTTTCAGTCGAATAAAATCTTCGCATCTTTTGTTTACCAATCAAAGGATTTGAGGTCTTATTTGGCCTCATATCGAAGCCATTTTAATCTATCTACGTTTTCTTGCTTGGCTTAAACTCAACATGTTCGATTTAGAATTTATAAATGAACTAATGCTATCTCAAGGGATAGCATTAGTTCTTTAACATTTTTTGTTAGTATGATGTATCTTATGTTTTTCTTTCAAACATTTTGTCTTATCACATATTTTAAGTTCACATATTATAGCATATCTTAACTTCATAGTTATACCATATATCTTCTTGTACTGTCGAGTGTCTCAACGTTGCATCCTCAACATATGACATGCCTTGTTCCTCTTCCACCTGCCACTTAGATTAGAGGATAGGATTTGCTTGCCTTGTCCTCCATCCATACTTAGAATTGTTATGTGTTGGTTCTCCATCCATGCTTAGAATTGTTATGTGTTGGTGGCTATGTGCATGCTTAGAATTGTTATCATATTTCTCTCTATGCTGGTGTCTATTCGCTCTCAGGCCTGTGTTGGTGGCTATTCGCTCTCCAAGCATGTATGCCGGTGGAAACTTCCAGATCATGCATGTACATGGATAATCCTTGGTGAACCTAGAGGTAAGATACACTTTGTGAAGCTACACAGCCCACTTAGTTCGTTGAATGGGAAGGTAAGAATCCAATGTCTATTCCTGTGCAGAATAACAAGAGCAATAGGTTAGAATTTTCAATTTTCATTTGGAATCAACTTTGATTTTTTTTATAATTATTTCTATACAATAGGCAATAGTAATAGAAAGACAATTAGTCATAAATTTTGCAAGCTATAATAATAGGCTTCAATCATAAAATTTAATTAGTTTGGTCCTCATGGAGGGCTCAATCATGAAAATAAATCAGTTTTCCCCTCATGGGTGGAAGATTGTTCACTGAAAACTCACTCACGACATGAAAGAAAGGTAAAAGTGGTCTTGGGTAGCCACTTTCTACTCAGCGAGGAAGACTAAGTTTACAGATCACATAATATTGTTGCATACTTCTCATGCCCAATGTGCAGATATGGTTTGTTTATCTCTGAATTTTCTACTTCATATTTCTATCAATTGTAATTTTTCATTTTTTTCCTAGAAATTCATTGGAATTTGATCACATAAATTTAATTTCAGAAAAAATATGGCAAGAAGAAGTGAGTGATGTTATTGATTTTTAGCTTGGTGAAGCTCCCACGACCCCTACTGCACGCCTACCAAATTCCTCCTCGGCTTTTATTTTCTATGCAGGCTCCTTTATTTGAGAAATTGCAGGCAGATTTCAAAAAACTGAACAAATCTCCTCAATTATACTTGCGTCCCCAAATCCTTCGATTCTGACTCGAAGATGATTGTATTTATATGTTAGAAAAAGAAAATTAAATACATTTTTCTCCAAATGAAAAAATACATTTCATTAGAGAATTATCGCCCTTCTAACAAAAAGATAGGTAGGTAGTGTGATGCAACCGCATCTTTGTTTTCTTGGGTACGTTTTTCTTTGCTTTCAGTTGTTGTAATTTAACAACTTAAATTAGGAATTTTATCACAAGTTAGGAAAACTATAGAGAAAAGCCTAGTGGATGGTGAAATTAGAAATGATTTACATAAAAGTAGAGTTGAATAGACATCAATTAAAAGAACTACAAACACTTAAATCTCATAAATGTTTATAACATAAATTTTCCATAGAAAACTTAATTTCAATAAAATAGTGTCTAACAATTATGTGAACACTAAGAATCAAAGATGTGTATTGGAATTTTTTTATTTTTTTGCAATTATCTATATAATATTAATGGTTAATGGTGACAAACATAATATTAATGACAGAGCTGATGAAAAACAAGCGCTGCAAGTCTTAGTATATTGTGAATGTTTACTAAACTATTACTTTGGTTTTCTTTGGACCTGTGCAGATGAGAATCATGTAAAAAAAATGGATAATAAAGATCTAAGGCATAGCACTTCAAACCCTCACTTGATTGTCATTTAAAATGTTGAATCTTCAAACTCTGCAACGAAGAACGGGCGCAGGGAGGAGTGGTTGCTCAAGCAATGTAAAGAGGTGCGTACAGTGTCCTTCTTGCATGAACTTCACCAAACATTTTGATTCCATATCTAAACAGATGCTCCGAATTTTGACTTGAAATGACATCATTAGCACATAGTCAGCTCCAAAACCTAACAACGTCGTCGGGTGTTGAGATAGATCCAAAACCTTTTTACTGAGAAGCAATAGAGGTTACAATTTACCAAAAAGTGGAAGCACTAGAAGTGTTCATAAAAGTAGAGGGTCTTCACAGAACAAAGGTTACGCGCGACTCCTCGCTCAACTGCATGGTTTTGGTATCATCATGTCCAGACTTGAGAGACTCCCAGAATCAAGTTGAAATCATTTACTCATGGACATCTATCTGTCCTTTGTTGGATACATCTCTGTGTTCCTTACTTTAACACATGGAATTGTAATAATTTCAATTTTCAAAACAATGATACATCTGTGTGTTCCTTACTTTAACACATGGAATTGTGATAATTTCAATTTTCATTGTATATTCTCCAAGAGCCGAACATGGTTTCCCATTACACGCACCCAATTGTATATTCTCCCATGAGCCAAACATGGTTTCCGATTACATATTTTATAATTATTCCATATATTTACAATTACTCACTGAAACAATATATTTACATTTACTCACTGAGACACGTAAAAAAACCCAATGTCTACCAATTTTTTTTATAAGAATTAATACCATTATCTTTTGAGACAAGCACAGTTTCCTATCTCATTACATAGTCCATTTATTATTACTATAACCGTCTTATTTTTCTTTTCGATTTATACACCTGAAATGAAATGTTGGAGATCATTCCACAATAAATGACTTTACATCAATACAAGTGTTGATAACCAACTGTGCAACCATCTCAATCATGCTAAATTAGCACTGAGATTTCAGCACTGAAGGGGTTTCAAGGTTTCAAACCATATAAACATGTTTTTTAATTGTAATCTGGAAAGGGCACGTTATTCCTCTCCTCCTCCTTTCCTCAGTGATCTGGCACTTCCTAATTCATACCAAACCTCAAATCATTTTAACTTGCCAAACACATAAATCCTTCTCTTGGTGAACATTTTCTATATAAATCCTTCTCTTGGTGAACATTTTCTATGAAACTGAAGGCAGGGACTTGCTGCCTTAGCAGCTCCACTTGTTTATCGAATCATTAGTTTAAATTTTATTTGCCTTTATGTGACACCTCAATCATAAAGGAAAGAGAAAAAAAAATGAAAAGACAAAACAAACCTCCAACACCATGTAAATAAAGTCCACCACATAAAAAAGCTAAGCATCATGTACCTAAGGCCTACTACGTAAAGACTATCTCATAGGGAAAATACCATGTGGGTGGGTCATGTGTGTAGAGTATCTTAAAGGGAAAATGTTAGGGTTCCCAAACGCGCGCTCCTCCACTGCAAATCAAGATGTACGAGTCGAGTGAGACAGAGCGCTTGGTTCAATTCAAGGAGATGAAGGTCTTCTTATAAGGTGAGGTTGGGGTTCCTTGGATGCGTTGTGCCATGGAACAACTTCACCAAAGATTGCTTGACGAAGACGGAAGCATAAGGTGGGTGCTCCATCGAAGCATTGGGTGCCCCACCTTAGAGATAGGTCAGCCAGGATGTTGGTTGGGAAGAATTTGGGGTTTTTGTTTCGACACGAGACTTGAGGCATCCAACAATTGCGACAGAGGCATGAGTTCGGGAAGACTTTGAGACAACATATTTTTGTGGATGTTGTCGAGGGAGGTAACGACTTGGAGTGGAGGAGGATGTCAAGGTTCAGAGGTAGACACCGAACATGTTCTCCTCCACCACGGACCAAGACGAATGACTCGAGCGATACAAAGCATTTGGTTCAGTTCAAGGAGATGAAGGTCTTCTTATAAGGAAAGGTTGGGGTTCCTTGGGCACGTCGTGCCATGGAACAACCTCACCAAAGTTTGCTTGAAAAATATGGAAGTGTAAGGTGGGAGCTCCACTAAAGCATTGGGTGCCCCACTTTAGAGACAAGTCGGTCAGGACGTTGGTTGGGCATTCTAGCAGGCGAGGCACACAAACCAACTGAATGGAAGGAAAATGTAGGTTGGGCGAGCTCGATCACCTTGGGCACTTGGCATGCCAAAGGGAGCGAAAAAGGAGACATGCAATGAACAAAATGGTCGGTCAAGGCACGACTTGAATGCCCAAACGAAAATGATGAGACGACAAGGGGAAAGTGGATACATTTGAGTAAGTTGGTCGACTTACCCAAGGGATGCGCACCCACTTAGACTAAAGTCATCCCAAAAACAAATGTGGGCAAACACCAAAGGTCACATCAGCTCCAAGGTGAAGGGGCACACTAGTTGGAAGGTTAGGCGCCTATATAAACCAAGGGAGAAGACCATTTGGTAGGCATGCAAAAGTGACACATCTTTCAAAATAGTAGAGTTGGGATTTATGAGGCAACAAATTAGTAGAGAGGGAGAGCTCCCTCCCAAGGGCCAAGTCGACCCTGGTGGGTGACTTGTGTCATCTTAGGGAGGCTACATCGAAGAGAAAGCAGGGCGATTCTTTCTTGAAAACAGTTGATGGAAAGATGAACTTTGTGGTGAAGATGGGTGTTGTGGGTCACACCATTTTGAGGCAAGGGAAATAGGCACTTCAGAGATGAAGCATGATGAGTTTTTTTTCTAAGGCAACGAAGGAAGGGCGTATAGGGCGACTCACTGAAGAAGAGTCCTTTATGTTTTTGCACAGGTTCTTTGTGTAAACTAAGCATAATCTCCCATTGTAAACTTTCTTTGTGTGTGGCATGAGTTGAGCTCGACACACTATTGTTTTGTAGTAAGAACTTGGGTGTTAGGCCGGTTTCGCCGCCCACATGTTGGAATAGTGAAAGTAGGATTAGAATATCCTACATTTTCACATGTGACTATCCACCTTGATGTTTGCTACCTCAATGTTTGATACATGCTTTAGTCATTTTATTAGCGTAGTCTAAACATGTTACGAGTGGGATACTGTTTTGTCATTTTTTCTAAAATCTTGTTAAAAATTTAGAAAAATGATTAAAATTGTAAATATCAATTATTGAGATTGCACAAAATCAAATGTAATAAAGATATTTGAAAAAATTGAATCCATTTATATATTTAAAAATATAATTTCGATAAAAAAAATTAGCTTATAACCTAAAAAAATCCAAAGCATATAACTTTTAATCTTGTTTTTTTATTAACTTTTCCTAATTTAAAAAACTAAGAAAAATATTCATCTCTTTCTGAGTTTCAAAACCACCAAAGATAGTCATTGCAAGGTCTTCGGCTAGAAGGGCGTGAAGACCCTTTCCCAAGTCCTCAAGGAGACAAAACGTGGGGTTTCTCTAACACCCAAGGGTCACACTAGTTGGGAAAATGGGCACCTTGGGCATGCGAACGCACCAACGGGCTTTCCCTAGCATGGGGCGAAGCATGGGGTAGAAGCGACCAAGAGAAGGGGAACACCAAAGAGGTTGGGGCGCAATGGAAGGAGGAGCGCACCAAGGTTGGGGCACACTGGTCCCAAGGGATGCGACGATTGATGTGCGCACAAGTTCGTTTGGGTGCATCGGGTCCGTGAAGGGGTGTGGCGATTCATTTCAGCATGGCGGTTCGCGAAGGGGAGTGAGACACCCAAAGGATGTGATGATTCATGATGGTGACCTTTCAAGTCCATATAAGAGAACAAGGGCGCACAACCAAGGAAAGAATATTTTCACAACAAGGAGAACAAGATCACCTCTATGATTTTAAGGTAGACTTGGACGAAAAGGGGTGAGCTCCCTCAAGAGGCTAAGTCACTCCACATGGGAGGACTTGTGCTTTCTTGAGGTGATTATGTGGATAGAGTTGGGGCAACCTTCTTTTGGGCTGAGTTTGACGAAGTCTTGTCACGGGTCTGAGTGAGGCATGATAAGAGACAAAACCGCAGCTCTATGTGATGTCTTACAACAGAGAAGAGACAGTGAGTCTATGGTGGACACACGTTTGGGGTGCTCTGCAAGAGTTGCAAAAGTGGTTGTGACGAATGAGTATTGGTGCGACGAATTTGTGTATAAGTGTCTTAGTGAGTTGAGGTGAGTCATGTGACTCTGCTAAGTTGTAAACCAAGCCGGTAGTGCTCATATTGTCACTATTTCGTAATAATAAGACTTAGTCAAGTGTTAGGCATGTCTTGTGTTGCCTACACTATATCTATGTGTCTCTTGTCTATTTCTCAAGTGTTCTCTTGTTTCATGGATGTATTCTTAAATGACTAAGTGGTAAAACAATTAACAAATTGTCTAAGTATACAAGCGAGTTGCACTAGAGTAGGAGTGTGACTTACCCGTAGTCTAGAACAAAGTGTGGGTATGATCTAGGTGAAGAGGCGTAGTCTGGATGAAGTATCATTGGTGTTTCCAAGCAACCAAGTGAGAAATTTTGCGGTGTTGCATGCACTCAAGTGGTGCCCGATCGCAAGATTCAGGCATGAAACCTGTGGGGACGTGACACTCACTTTCCAAGCATTTCATAAGTCTCACGTCTCAAACATACCTTTACATAAAAATGTTTACTTTTGATTTTAAAATATTTTGTTAATAATATTAGCCCTTAATGACATTTCATTATTGGAACAGTCGTTACAATAATTGGGATGGTGGCATTCATGAGTGTGCTTTTATGGCTTGTTATCAGGTGTTAGATATTAGTACGAACACTAAACACACGAATGTGAACATAGCTATTCTCTTTAATTATTCATTTGATTACAATCTTACAAGTAACATTTATTCTAATAACAATTAGCAATGTTATGTCACAATTATGTGGTTAGGTCTTATGTATCCATGGTGAAGAACACGCTTTGAAGGCCCTCTTGGGAAAATATAGGGTCCTTTTGTTAACTTCTCCATGAAAAGGAGACATGACCACCTTCAATGAGCTATTTTTAGATGAAATTATGGTATAATAATTTGATAAACTAAGGATATACAAAAAAAAGATGCCTCTAGCATGTATCACAATCGAGGGTCATCATGCTTTGTAACTTGTAGAGAGTTCTACTATTTATATTCCTTTGGAGAAGAAAATGAAATGGAAGCCCAGTGCTTGCAACACTAAGCAACAAGAGTTGAATCAAGGTTGTAGACTAATCCAGATTATGTTGAGAACGAAATGAGACAAAAAAAAATATATAGCAAAGAATAAAAAAATACAATGAAACCCAACTTTATTAATTAATAAGACAAAAAAGCATTGTATAACACAAACTCGCAGAATGGGGTAGCTTATCTCTAAAAAGAGAGAGATGGAGAGATGTTAGCTACACTTCATTCGCAACAAGATTTACATCACACTCCAATGCATGCTTAAAGGGCCTCCTTCACCTCAATTATATATGAGAGAGTGACAGGAGAAAACTTTCCATGATGCATGTGGGATAAATTAGTCGAAGTTTATAAAATTTCATAAGCATGTAAAACACTAGGACTTCTCAGGCGGTCACCCATCCTTGTACTACTCTAGCCCGATCACGCTTAACTGTAGAGTTCTAATGGCATTCGATGCATTAATGCTATGTTGTAAGCATGTACATAAAACCACTAGGAAATCATTAAATGACATTTGTAATTAACAAATGAAGATGGAATTACATTCCATTCCCCATAAAATAGGGTGAATATCATGGTTTATCAAAAACATAGGCTTGAAATGTTGATTCAGTTGAAAAGGTGGATGGCCATCGACATCCATCTCGATGATTCATCCCCCCTTAGGAAGCAATGGTCCCCATTGCGTTAAGTTCCCTTGGGAGATGGGTAAACTTTTGTTGAATCTAAAACTTGGTGAGATGCTTGCCTTGTTGAAGTAGATGTCTTGCTTCTACTTTACTTATGGAAGGATGTCATAAACCTATTGGAGGTGTTGGATCAGTTCAACAAATATGGCTGCATGATCTACCTTGGGTTGAGTATGGGAGGACTTTGTCGGTGAAGATGCAGCAAGAAGAGCTATATCAATGGGGGCTAATGGTTGGAACCCTAAGCACACCTGAAAAGAGTCATGGCCAATAGAGCTATGTTGAACATGTGGGAAAATCTCATTCTCTTTGTGCTCCTCTACAATCTTGTCGATCTACTTCTGCTATATAGAAACGTCTTGGGCCGAGGTTGTAGTGGTCACAGTGACCTTCTGTTCACCATCTGACTCGATGATGAAGAGGGAAAAATTTGTGGTATGAGAGATTGCTTTGCGACATTGTTTTTCCAAGATCAATGAAGCGGCATTAGTTGGAGCTACCTTTGGTACCCTATAGAGATGAACTCCAGGAGTAACAATGACACTACATGGATGATACTCATAGATAGTATGACATTTCCACATATATGGTTGTCCTAAAATAACATCACAAACTTCAAGTGGAGCAACATCACACACTACCTCATCCTTGAAGGACTTGATGCCATAGGACATGCGACATTGTTGGCTGACACAGATGTCGTGTCCCCAACTCAACCATTTGATGGTGTATGGTTGGGGGTGTAGCATCATTGGCAACTTCAATCTCTTGACAACCTTAGCTGAGATCAAGTTCTTCTGACTCTCACTATCAACAATGAAATGTAGTTTAGTCCCCTTTACCCACATCTATGAGTGAAGAGGCACTCCCCCTCCTCAAGATCCTATGGTTCTTCTGGTTGTATTAGTGTGGCTACAATGGTAGCAGTGGGTTCTACATCAATGATCTGTTTCCCTTTATTTTTCTTTGAATTATACTTCAAGTCAGGTTTTGATTATTTTTCTTTGAGCTCAGCCACCAATGACTATTTCGAGTGACATTCATTGGTGTTGTGCCAGGGACTATTGTGGAACTCACACCACTTTCGAGTGTCTTTCTTAGAATTCCCATTACCCTTTTTTGCTTGTGTCTTGGACTAACTCTCTTGAGGTTGTCTTTCTTTTCTTTTTCCTTCGTTTTGTGAGTTAGGGTTTCCTTTGCCATGATTTTGTTGTGGCGTATTTTCAAACCCAAACTCCTTCTTACTTTTCTACTTGAATTTCTGCTCAATTTTGACTGCATATCGATAAGCAGCTCCTAGTGAGGAGATGTCCAAGAAATCCATCTTTGTTTGGATGTACCTATGCAGACCACTGGGATACTTCAAAACTAGTTGTTTCTCACAGTCTTTGATACCCAACTTTGAGTGGATGTTAGTGTACTTCGACAATATCTGGTCTCTTTTCTGATGCAAAGTCCTCCATCTCATGTATTGGTCATCATAGTTTCCAACAGGGTATAACTCTTCCTTTATGGCATCTACAAAGGCCACCCAAGTGGGTTCTCTCCTGAATGGTGTAGATTCATCTGCATTGTATCTCTCCCAATAACCTTCCTACCAAGCTCTGACACGGGGGAGGGATTTAAGGAGTGTGAAGGTGATCTTTTCACTGTCGATTTTTTTTTGGAAAAAGTAATAACTTTCTAGAAAATTCAACCATTTTTCTAGAGCATCTGCATCTATCTGGCCTTCAAATAAGGGGATATCAGAATTTACTTGTGCCTTGAAGGGTGTCGCACCTCTGAAATGGTTTCTTATCGAAGATGCCTCAGCTGCCACCATCAATAGCCTTTAAAGGATCTAAGCGAAGTTGTCCATCATCTCATTTCTTTGTCACACAAGGATTTCCTCGAGCAACATCTTGAAAGGATCTCCTGCTCTATCATCTCTCTTTTCTTTCGCCATGCAAGTTTGCTTGGGATGGCAAGAAAGGTTTTTCTCAAGTGAAACTAGTTCGAGACCCAACTCTCTATACCCTAACCTTGTCAGGGACCTACTCCGAGAAATTACAAGGAGTAGAATTCTCTAATACCACTGATCTAGATTATGCTAAGAAAGAAACGAGACAAAATATATATATATACAGCAAAAAACACATACATATAGTGAAACCCAACTTCTATTAATGAATAATACAAAAAACACATTGTAGAACACAAACTAGGAAAATGGGGTAGCTTATCTTTGAAAAGAGAGAGATGTTGGCTATGCTTCATTCACAACAAGCCTTGCATCACACTCCATTACATGCTTAAAGGGTCTCCTTCACCTCAGTTATATACGAGAGAGTGAGAAGAGAAAATTCCCATGATGCATGTGGGATAAATTAGTCTAAGTTTATAAAATTCCATAGGAATTCAAAACACTGGGACTTCCCAGGCGGTCACCCATCCTAGTGCTACTCTAGCCCGAGTGCACTTAACTATGGAGTTTTAATGGCATCCTATGCATTAATGACATCCTGTGCATTAACGCTATGCTATAAGCATGTACATAAAACCACTATGAAATCATTACATGATGTTTGTAATTAACAAATGAAGATGGCATTACATTCCATTCCTCATCAAAAAAGGGTGAATATCATGGTTTATCACAACCATAGGTTTGAAATGTTTATTCAGTGGAAAAGGTGGATGACCACCGAGATCCACCTGGATCATAGACATAGCTTACAATGGACTTCTAATCATCAATATCACCATCCCAATCATTGTCTATGAAACCCACCAGAGAAGTAGAAACCCCATAATCATATTGAATGTGAAACTAAACTATACCTTAGATATACCAAAGTATTCACTTTGTTGTTCCATGGAGACACTCATGTGGATCTTGAAAAAATTAAGAAATTGTACCAATAGAAAAATAAATGTATGTATGGGTATGACTTACGCATAAGACACTCCCAATAAAATTCTTGTACAAAGTGGAATCCACCTTAGGTATGGAACACTTGGGAGAAATTTTAACTTCACACTAAAAGGGGGTTTGGGCTCATTTACAATATTCCATGTGAAGCCTTAAAAAAAGGTCAAGTGTGCACTTAGGCTAAGAAAGGAAAAAACTCTTCTTCATTCACAAAAAATGAACACTGGGGAAATAATGCAAAGGTCCTAATTCATCCATATCAAATTGACTCCTCAAACTTGACTTCACATGGTCAATCAAGAAAGTATCTCTCAAAATGCAACTCGTCATTTACAAGTTTAGTTTAAACATTGGGGTCAAAATGACACCTCAAAATTTTGAATTAAGAAGAAATTGATCCATCTTCTCATACCGATCTTGCAATGTTTATTAGAGTCCATATATAGAGTTTTGGAGGTGACAACTAAGAGTAGAGTCAAGGTTGGAAAATATTGAAGGTTTCTCCATGTAGATTTCTTCCTATAAATATCCATGCATAAAAAAACTTTTGGCGTTCATCTCATGAACCTATTAGTGTTGTGAAGAAATGAGTGAAAGAACAAGCTGAATAGAATTCCTTTTGGCTACATATGAAAACATTTAGAGTAATTGATGCCTTTGAATTCAAAGAAAATTTTGGTCCCTAAACGGGCATTATATTTATCCACACTTACATCTTTTGAAAACTTGGTTCCATAAACCGATTTGCATCTTTCAAGTTTTCTCCATTCATCGAGAGGGACTAAATCCCAAGTATCATTTGCAACAAGGAACAATATTCTATTTTTTTTCCTTCCTCCCATTTTGGTTGACCATGATATTGTTTATAAGTTTGAGGTCTGGAGTCTTTGAATCTTGAGACAAGTGAGCCAAAGAACCTTGGCAGGACTGAAAACAACATTGACATGGAGAATCAAGATCACCAACAAAAGAACCAACATGGTTTTGGGTCTTCTCAATCCATTTAGGAAAATTCAATCTACAATAATAGGATCGATAAAATCAACTAGAGGAAGTGGTGGTGGAGCAAAAGGTTTGTGTTCACTATCATCATCTAAAAAATATTTTCCTTCAAAATGAGGAAAAACAAATGCAAAATCATGAGAAGGAGAAGAAGAAGAATGTGGCACACCCATTAAAGATGGCATACTTGTTAGAGATAGTTCATAGATCGAGGAATATTCATCAAATTGAATATCCATTCTAAAAATCACCTTTGTAGTGACATTTAAAGAAGGTTAGTCTTTTACATCTTTAAATGTTGACAAAAATGCATCATTGACTCTTGGGTTGCATAGATTTTTGTTTTTCATATGGAATATGTGCCAAAGTGTCACAACCAAACACACAAATGTTGTTTACATCTGGGTTTTATTTTTTCCAAGCTTCTTCTAGTGTTACATCATGTACAACCTTGGTAGGTGTGTGAATCAATATATAATTCTCTCTTAAATTGGTAGGAGTGTGAGTCAATATACAATTTGTTGTTTTTAAATTGGTCAAGGTAAGATTCAAAACATAATTAGTTTTTAAATTGGAAGGAATACAAGTAGGGAGTTTTCACATGTTCAGAGGCCCATAAAGGGAGAAATATCTATGTGATGACAAAGGTTTCCTTTCTCCAACCAAGCTATGGGGCATTATTTAGTTCATACGAAACATTCCAAAACTCCATCTCATATATACCAAACCCTATTCTAAAATGAAGTGCATTGTAAACTTCGAACCCATGTCTGCAACAAGTGCTTGTGAGGTAGTTTTTCTAGAAGAAGGAATTGGTCCCCTTTACTTGATGCATAAGGACAACAATTTGTGTCAAGGTACTAGAATTTTGAAACTATGAGGTGCTTCAATCAATTCATAAAGGGTCATACAACTCTAAGACCCATCGCAATACAATATTGCTTGGTTTCAAACTACATTGTTTTGTCCCTTATAATATCATTGATCTTTAGTGGCATGAGTGGTTTTTGTGTCATACAAGGAAGGTGAATTGTGATGCCTTTGTAAGTCATGCGGGCTTCACCTTGTTGATCAATATCTTAACATGTTCATTCATAAAGGGGTTTTTTTAATTGTGAAAAATAAAGTCAATATATTGTAGGTATTGGGGAAGGATGTGGGGTCTCAAGTCGTTTATAGGTATTGGGGGGTGTAAAAATGGGTATCTATTAAAAATAAGGATTTATTTTATTGGAAAGATGTATTGGGAGGGGGGTTCAACAAAATGATATTGATATATATTTATCAATATCTAGTGAAATTAGGGGTATTATTTAAAATCCCATAAATGAAGGTGCTATGTCATACGTTCACTCAGTGAAGACCCTATGTTGTAAGTGCATCAATTGCCATATTTTCAATCTCAAAATCTTGGAATGTTGGATCAACACATAGGGAACGAATTGGGAATATAAGCACCGTTATCATGCAGTTTATAATAAGGATGAAAGGCTAAAGGTTGAGGAGTCAAACTGGCGTAACAGGAACCAATCCCACCCAATGTCACCTCAATGGGATGGTTCTTTTTGTTTAGGGTGGTAAGGCCCAAGGGAGACGTCCCTGGTGACCTGGGGTTTTGAGAAGGCAAAGGATAATAAGACAAGGATAAGTTTCCCCCCTCACAAGTCATCACCGAGCAGATAGTCCAGGCTAACAACCAATAATAGAGTATAACCAAATAAAAAGGAGATGCACCTTCCTAAGACAAAGCAACAAGAAAACTGATATATATGCGAGATGATGAATTGGTTAGTACTTCATGTAAATCATTGACTATATGATACACATATAAGCAGTTTGATAACAAATATCGATGAAGTCAATGTTTGTAAAATAACAATGATAATTAAGTCACTTCTTCAATACATGCTAAAACGATGTGGCATTCAATGTAACAAATCAACACTTCATTCAATTAATGCCTTTAACCACCATTCAATTGCTATTTAAGGAAACGTTAGATGCACAAATGATATTAGGGATAATGATGACGGTAGCAATAGGTTAACTTGGTTAGTCTCTAAGTTAGGGTTAGTATTTAGGGTTTGATTAAAGAAAATGAGAGTTGTTGTGATCAAGTTCACTTCAAAGAAAAAGGTCTTAATATCAGTGCCTTGGGGTTAATGGAGTCAATAGTGAAGGATGCAGGAGCTAAAGGATGCAATGGTAAAACAACTAAGGACTAGAGGGAGAAGCTTTGAGGTGTTGCTAAAGCAAGGCCTCAAAATCAAAACCCTAAGGGAGAGAGGCTCACCTTGGTGTAGGAGAACTAGGCCTCGTTGCTCTCTCCTCCTTCCTTAACTCAATGGCAATCACGGCTAGCTGAAGATAGATCATAAAACCAAGACAAGAAGGTTTGATGAAGCAAAGTGTTTCTACAACATGGCTCTACCAACAAACCCTATAAAAATCGGCCCAAAGTGTAGAAAACCTAGGCTTTAAGGTGTCTTCCTCTTCTCAACTTATAAATGGTACGGATAGAAAAAAATTAAGAGAGAATGAGAGTGTAGCTATGGCTAGGCTCTCTCCTTCTTCAATCAATGGCTGAAAAATATTTCAATGGGGACTTGAGACAAGGACCTACTTGTGTGCTTGTCACCTAGGGTTTATTCAGCAAAATTATAAACATATGCAAGAAATAAGTAATCCAACCATTCAATCAAGAATTTTTGCAGAAAAATACTTACATATCACCAAGAAAAAGCATAGCAAACCCTAGTTGCAACACCTTCCATTAAGAGAAATTCCAAAATATGCCAAGAAAGTCTTCCTTCAACAAGTGCGCCTCACTAAATCAGCCAAACAACCTAAGTATAGTGCAAATTTCAGGCCTCACTAATGAGTGAGTGAGAGATGATGAAAAAATGAAGGAGAAAATCCTCCATTTATACAGTACCATGACTTAATTTTACATTTTAGGTCATGAAAAGGCCGACAAGGACAAAATACTAAAATCATATTGTTTTACATTAAAATGTCAAATTAAAACCATAATCAAGCTGAAAAGAGACAACAAGCCCCTCCAAGGGAGACGTTATCCCCTTTTAGGGAAAATGGAGCATCCTGGAGCAAAACGTTAGCCCTCCTTGGGCTTCTCCAACCCACCACACATGCCAATACTGCCCAGTTCTCCTCCCAAGACGTCCATATTGCTGGATGATTTCATGGTCATGATGGGTGACGTCCTTGGCCTTCCAAGGCCAATGTTCCACTGAAAAACAACCAATCCCCCTAGGTCAAGCTCTATCGAGGTGCCTCTGGTGGAATGTCCTCTTCTTATCTGGTGAAAATCCCCTGATCCATCTCTGTCTTGTATCTGCCCCCTGATGGGGTCTCAACATCCATCTGATGGGATCTTCAGCCCCATGGAGGTCCAAACTGATCATCTCCCCATCTGTACCGGTCCAAAATGGTACCTATCAGTTGGGCATGGTCCTCCACATCAACAGCTACGCCCTCCATGGGCTCATTAGTCACATGGATCATAATAATGCCAATCACATCTCATCATCAATATTATTAAACATGTGCACAAAATCCCTAATACATCAGTCAAAAGCTCAAAGATATTACACAAGCCTGCAATACAAGTCTGGAGAAAAGGACAGGGCGTCCTATTGGGCTAGTGTCCACTCGAAAAGGAAAGTTCTGGAGGAGACCTCATCCAAGCCATGTAAGTGGGAAATGTGGTCAAGCTATGTCCAAGCAAGTGGGTGCAATGAGGGCAGAGGATGCAAAAAAATTTACTCGTGGGTGCCTTTGTAGAAGGCGAGTTGTACCTGTCCTAGATGCAATCTTTCCAAGCTCATCCATGCCTTTTATTCTTTATTATTTTGTTCTTTTACTCTTTATTTCTTTCTTCTTTCAAGAGCTAATTAGGGGACACTGCCCTGGCATGGTGACCAGTGGTGACAATGTTACCCACAAGTACTTTCACATAAATGAGAAGGTTGGCTCGTGTTGAGACCCCCTTTCCCTTGGCCATGCAACCAAGGGTCACTACCCTGGCATGGTAACCAACTGGTGGTAATGTCATACTGTTAGGTACTCATGGACCTAATAGGCTGGCTCATTGTTAGCGCCATTTCTTGTAAGGAGGGATAAATGCGAAGGAGCAGGTAAAAACCCACTTATCCTAAGTTCGGGATGCAAAATGCGCCTGTGGTTAAGCGGCAAGCGAATCTGGACGGCAGGGATCAGTGCGCCCAGATCAACGGTGCACATTGGATTTCGAAGGCCCCTCGCCTTTATACCTTTAAGCAAAGGGGGGGGTCTGGAATCGGGGGCGCACCTCTTCAACAGTTTCTATTAAAGCACCCAGATCAACAACGCATAAAGCAATTCTGGACCCCCCTCACCTTTCTACCTTTAAGAGGAGCGGGGGGATCCAGAATCGGGCTTGCATCTCTCGAGCAGCCAGGATTAGGGTGCCTAGATCAACAGATCTCAAGCAATTTCAGCCCCCCTTTGATATCCTGCCTTTAATTAAAGGGGGGGGTCCGGAATGGTGAGGTATTGACGATAGACCCCTTTCCTATCTTATCATCTTCTGTCCCGTTCTCCCCCTGATAACGTGGCACCTCCTCATTGCGTCTGCCCCCACTTCTTCCAAATCACTTACCGCCTCCCTCTTCTCCTGTCATCTGTCCAACTTCCCTCTCTCCATCCACATGGCCCCTCCTCAGCTCATCGCCCTCTCGCCTCTTGCCATGTGTCCCTTGCACTCCACACACCTTCCTCCTCTTCCCTTTTCAGACCGCATGGGATTCCTCAGCTTATGTCACCGCTCTTGTTTCCTCTCCATCGCCTCCACCATGTCTACGCCATCGCTCCCATCATACCCTCATCCACATCCACCAAAGGGAGACCGTTCAACTAATCCAGATGGTAGCGCGAGGGGCCCTCCACATCCCAAAGGTGCCGAGTTGGCTAAGTCGTTCTCAATCCCAAGGAAGCAGTTATTAAGGTAGTTGGTGGTGGTTAGATATCATCTCCACCATAAAGGGAAAGTTTGGCGACGAATTAAAAGCACGTCTATTCACTCATGGGACTATCAGGAGTTCGATTGCGTCTGCCATAGGTGCACGATCGGCCAGGGTCTACATGCGCAGACTGTCAGAAGACATGCCGACGCAATGTTTTTAATGCAGCGTCTTGTTTTTGCTGTTGTTGTTGTTTTGAGTATATGTAGGCGTTTTCGCCATTTTTGTAAGTATCGATGGTTGAGCAAGGCTCCTTGTGGTAAACTTTAATGAAGCACTATTTTCCTGGTTATGTCTGGACTCTTGAGACTTCTTGTCTGATGAATGTTAGTTTTTCTTTCGCGTCTTTGTCTACACTGTATTAGAACGGCTCGGAATTGGAGAATCCAGTTGAGCAGTAACTGTTATAGGATGATGTAGAGTTTGATCACTGTAACAGTTGCACTGTTTCTGATCAGTCCCTGTGATTTTCTTAGCACTGGATGACTTGGAATTGGAGAATTCAGTCAAGTCCCCCCTCTCAGTTTCTTGAAGCTCTGAACCAAAGGATCTCGCTTTCAGAGTTTTCTTCTACAAATTACTGAAAGGCCTGTTGCCTGAGGTAGTTTGTCCACTCCCCTCACCAAGTCTTCAACCTGCTCATTTTCAAATCAACTAACTGACTGAAGTTAGATCAAGACCTCCTTTGTTCCTCGCATGCTGGACCCAGTCCCTGAGTTTGAGTGATATCTTCTCGAGTCTCTACCCATTTGATCACCCCATAAAACAAATCGTGACATAAAAAATTGATGGGCGTCGGGCTCTGCTCCTGCTGCAATCCAGGAGTGACTTCCGTCGCCAACATTTATGGCGCCGTTGTTGGGGACGAAGTTGAAAATTTTCCCCGAGATTGAACGACATTGAACCTCTGATTCTGAAGGTACATCGGGTATCAGAGGCTTTGAAGATTGCCACTGTGCACCTGGCAAGTCCATTGTGATGACTCCGCTGGGGAGAACCTGCTCTATTAATTGTGGCTTTCAGAGGCAGACACACGCGGTCTCATCCACAACTGCCTCTAGCTACACCTGAAACTTATCCAGAGGTGGTTCTCAGAAAAGGAAAGGCCTCTGAAGAAGAAGCTTCCACCGCCGAACCAGGTAATCCGCCATCTCCTTCTGTAGGAAATCCATTTTCTCAGTTTCTCAATAGGCCTCCTTCAGAGGTTTCCCATTTCCTGAAATTCGGGAGTGTTCTTGCTGAGTTTTTCCCTCCTGGTCTGGGATTGGAGGGAGAAACCCTTGTAACTCCCCTCTCCTCCGAAGCTGTACCCTGGCGTAGACCCAGGACCGCAGAAGATTTCCCCACACCTAGTTTTACCACTCCTGCACAAAGAGGAGCACCTGCTGACTTGAGTTCGTTATCCTTCTCCTTAAATCCCCTCTTATTTCCCACCCCACTTCGGGACTCATTCCCAGTAGCCCCTTCGCAAACTCCTTCTCCTCCCATTTCTCCTCCACATAATAGCCCTATGGCAGGATCGAATCCCCCCATGACCAGAATTGAGGTTATAATAGCTACTAGGTATGCTCCTCTTGTCTTACCTCAGCCTCTCAATGACCTCCCAGCAGATGGATACCTTAAGCAGCTGCCCAAGTTTACAGGCGAGGGGGACATAACTGCAGAAGAACACCTAGAAGCCTTTTACACTTTCACGGATGATAATGTTATCATGCACACAGACGTATGGATGAGAATTTTTGTCCATAGTCTCCAAGGAGAGGCTAGAAAATGGTTTAAGGCCCTGCCCCCTGGATCTATCGTTGGGATTGAAGCTTTAGATAATGCCTTTTTAAGATAGTGGGGAGATAAAAAAGACTTCATGTATTACATGACAGAGTTTGGATCTTTGAAGAGAAAGGAAGGAGAGTCTGTCTCCGACTTCGCCAAGAGATTTAATAAAATGTACAACAAAATCCCTGCTGACATAAAGCCCTCCGAAGCTTCTGGAAAGATCACTTATGCTAGCGCCTTCAATCCCGATTTATGCCTCCTATTGAGGGAAAGAAGAGCCACTACTCTAGCCCATATGCAAGATGCATCCGTGGAAGTAGAATCTAATATATTGGCTGTTGACTGACTCAGGAACACTGCTGGTAGAAACATATCCAGGTAGAGGCCTGAAGCTTCCCCATCCAACTCCTCTCCCCTACCCCTTCAAACAGATGAGACCGCTAGAATACTAAAGTCACTTTTTGCTAGAATGGAAAGTTGGGAGTTAGAAAGGAAGCCCACGTACAGAAATCCCCAGAATGTTGATGGTAGAAGTTTTAGGAGACCTGATAACGATGGACCACGGGCCTTCCCAAGGGAACAAAGGGAAAAAGACAGAGAAGATCAAAGGATTCAAACCCCTCTCCAAAATAACCTGGTTACTCATGAGGGAGGGGAAGAGATAGACGAGTTCGACCCCGAAATTCATTGTGTTGAAGAAGCTCCTCCTTTTCCCCATTTGACTCAGTCTGCATATGAAAAATCCCTGATGAACATCCAAATTCATGAGTTAGGTAAAGGAGAAAAGGTTGGTCACACCTCTAACAGATACAATCTTAGGTCAAGAAAGAAAGAAGGAGACTTTGACAGCCAAGACCAACCCCTCATAGTAGAAAGGCCTACTAAGTCTGCAACAATCACTACTAAAGAAAAGAAAGCTCAGAATGCTTCGCCGGCGGTCAAAGAACTTGTCTCTGAGGTAAGGGAAGCTCCTAAGCCAATTTCCTCCTTTAATTTTGAGCATGAAATTCAAAAGATCAGAATTCCCGTTCCCCTCTCAGAGCTGGTTAAAAATGAGGACTTCAAAAGATCCCTTTCCAAGTTGCTGCAATCTGAGTCCCCCCAGCCTCCCTCTCACTCAATGAACCTTCAAGATGAGAAACTAACTGTCATCCTAGGTCCCATGGTAGAAGACAAAGATGATTCGTCCCCTCCCTTCTACACCTCCCTGAACATACATGATAAAGTGTTGCATAATTGCCTCATGGATTCAGGAGCTTCCCATAACCTTATGCCCAAAATAGTAATGGAAGAGTTAGGACTGGAGGTGACAAAATCTTATCATGATTTGTATTCTTTCGATTCAAGGAGAGTCCAGTGTCTAGGTGTCATCAAAGACCCGGTGTTTTCTTTGTTTCAGTTTCCCATGAAGAGTGTGGTCATGGATATTGTGGTAGCTGACGTTCCCCCCAAGTTTGGCATGCTGCTGTCAAGGTCTTGGATTAAAAGACTTGGAGGAATGTTACAGATGGATCTCACATACGCCACCATTCAGGTCTTTGGAGGGGAACACAGGAGGTTGTACAGAGAAGCCCAGCTAGCCTATATTGTCAGTGATGAAGCAAACCCCACTAATCACCCCATCTTTGCACTTGACACTGATTTAGGGTCTAGTTTGTTACAGATCGTTGGGGCTCCCGAGGTCCCTTTATAGATCAGAAAGAATCCCATTCTTAATCAGCAGATACCTCCTCCAACCACCTCTATTTGGAAGATGTTCTTTGATGAAGCTTCCTCCAGTATAGGCGCAGGCACTGGGGTGATTTTCATATCGCCCTGTCAAGAGACCATTTCCCTGTCATACAAGCTGGAATTTGAAACTACCAACAATGTGGCGGAATATGAAGCTCTTGTTCTGGGTATGAGGGCTTCAAAACAAATGGGAATTAAAGAGGTGTCAGTGTTCGGAGATGCAAAATTAATAATCCAACAGGTCAGGAACGTTTATCAAGCCAAGCATCCTCGACTTAGGAGTTACAGAAACGAGGTATGGGACCTGATTGATATATTCTTCTCAGCTGTCAACATTACTTTTGTCCCAAGGGAAGAGAATACCTTAGCCGACTCCTTAGCAGTCTCGGCTAGTCTGTTCAGGATCCCTCTGCCACCGAAGATCCATGGAAAAGTCGAAATAAGATATAGGCCATCCATCCCGGACAATGTAAAGCATTGGGAGGTATTCGAGGATGATCTTGAAATTAAAAATTTTCTTCAGTCCGTCGATGAGTTTTCAGCATTGCACATCAATCAAGATCCTGATCCCGAAGGTGACCCTCCCTCTGAGGTATTCTTGAATAAAATTGTTAATCCCCAGATTATTCAGCTACCTAGCAATCACATTCCAAGGGGACTAGGCCCTTTAGAAAGACTGTTCGACAAGAATGATGTGGCAATAAAGGGTGGCGTTTCAAATAAAGATGTTGAGACAGCCGAATGCAACATTGGTACACAGGAGGAGCCTAAGTTTGTCAAATTATCAAGCAGCCTGACCAATGAGCAAAGGGCGGAATATACTGAGTTACTAAAGGAATTTGTTGATGTGTTTGTGTGAGCCTATGAAGACCTCAAGACTTATGACACATCTGTCATCGAGCACAAGATCCCACTGAAAGAAGAAGCTAAGCCATTCAGGAAGAAGCTAAGACAGATAAATCCCATGTTGCTACCTGTCATGGAGAAGGAAGTGAAGAAATTGCTAGATGCCCAAATTATCGTCCCATTGAGATATTTCGAATGAGTGGCCAATTTGGTCCCAGTAAGGAAGAAAAGTGGAGAAATTAGACTTTGTGTTGATTTCAGGAACCTGAACAGGAGCTCAAGGAAAGACAATTACCCCCTGCCCAATATGTAACTAATACTGCAAAGGGTAACCGGTGCATCTAGGATATCCATGATTGATGGTTTTTCTGGCTATAATCAGATATCAGTCATACCTGAGGATAGAGAAAAAACGACCTTCACCACTCCTTGGGGCACATTCATGTATGCCAAAATGCCTTTTGGATTGATGAATGCAGGGGAAACATTTCAACGAGCCATGGACATAGCCTTCATCGGGGAGAAATATAAGTTTGTGGTGATCTACCTAGATGACATAACGGTCTTCTCCAGGTCTGACAGAGAGCACCGCTGCCACTTGAGGAAAGTTTTCCTGAAGTGTTGGAGGTTTGGCCTATCGCTAAACCCCAAGAAATCTTTGTTTGCTATGAAGGAGGGGAAGTTATTAGGCCATATAGTATCAGTAGAGGGACTGAGAATTGATCCTAGCAGGGTAGAGGCAATTCAGACCCTGTCACTTCCTAGATCCAAGAAGGAAGTTCAGGCCTTTTTGGGAAAGATCAATTTCTTGAGGAGACTCGTCACAAATTTTGCTGAGTTGGTGAAACATATCACAGCCAAGCTCAGGGAAGGAAATGAAGTGAAATGGACTGCTGAACCCAGGGAATCTTTTATCCAAATAAAAAGGGCATTGACTGAGGCACCAGTGCTGATCAACCCTGACTATTCCAAAGAGTTCCTAATTTTCTCTTTTGCTTCTTTTGATACAGTAGTGGTGGTCTTGTTGCAGAAAAATAAGGAAGGGCGAGAGCAGCCCATTGCCTTCTTCAGCAAGGCATTGAGAGATGCAGAAGTCCGGTACAAGATCATGGAGAAGCAGGCCTATGCTTTGGTGAAAGCTCTTAAAGCTTTCAGAGTCTATGTATTTCACTCAAGGATCACTGCATACATTCCTTTGTCCTCTGTGAAGGACATTCTCATACAACCTGACATAGACGGGAGAAGAGGTAAGTGGTTTGCCAAGATCCTAGAGTTTGATCTCGAGATTAAGCCTACCAAGTTGATAAAGGGGCAGGGTTTAGCCAAGTTGCTGGCTGAATCCAATTGCAAAACCTTGGGAATTAGCTTCATCAACGTCTGTTCAGAAAATCCACAAGCCGAGTCGTCTAATAAGAATTCTCAGGGTGCCTTATCCCTAGCAGCAAAGGATATCCTGTACTTTCTGCAAGAATTGAAGCCTCCTGATGGAATGGGAAAAATTAAGGCGAGAGATTTAAAGCTCAAGGCAGTCAAGTATTGCCTCATTGACCAAACCTTGTACTGGAAATACCCTCTAGGGGTATTTTTAAGATGTCTGGACCCGCAAGAAATACCACAGCTCATAAGATACTCAGGGCTGGGTATTACTGGCCTACTTTATTCGATGATGTCTGCAGAGAAATCAAAGCTTGCATCAAATGCCAAAAGTTCTCAGGAAAGCAACAACTCAAATCGCTGCCATTAAAGCCTGTAGTAGTTTCAGCACCTTTTCAGTAGTGGGGATTGGACTTCATTGGAGAAATTCATCCTCCCTCAAGTGGCCAACACAGGTGGATCCTGACTGCAACAGACTATTTCACCAAGTGGATAGAAGCTGCCCCTACCAGGAGTACTTCTCACAAAGTGATCATCAGCTTCCTGGAAGATATCATAGCCAGATTTGGCTGTCCTAGAAAAATTGTCACTGATAATGCCCCCCCCTTTCGATCCGAGCCTCTAGTCAAGTTCTGTGAACAGTTTGAGATTTCACTGATCCACTCTACACCCTATTATCCTCAAGGAAATGGACTGGTGGAGTCTTCCAATAAAAGTCTGATCAAGCTCATCAAAAAATTACTGGAAGACAATAAAAGGGCCTGGGATTCCAAGCTCAAATTTTCTCTATGGGCTGACTGGGTGACAACTAAGAAGTCCCTCGGAATCTCACCTTTCCAACTTGTTTATGGGATGGAGACCATTTTCCCTACTCAGCTCGCTTTATCTGTGGCAAAATTTCTCCAGGACCTAGAGGGAGAGCCTGACCATATGGTCAGAAGGATTCATCAGTTGGTGGAAGTACAATAGATCAGGGAACAGGTCATGGATAGGGCCTACCATCATCAGCAGAAGATCAAGCAAACCTTTGACAGGAAGGGCATAAAGAAATATTTCGAGCTAGGTGATCTGGTGCTCAAATGGGATGCACCCAAGCAGGAAAGGGGCAAGCACAGTAAGTATGATGCCCTCTAGTTTGGACCTTTCAAGATCTCTGAAGTATTTTCAAACAACACTTACAGGTTGCAGGATTTGGAAGGCAAAGAAGTTTTTGATGGCCCAGTAAATGGGCATTTCTTAAAAAAATGTTTTTTGTAAGCCGCAGGCGGCTCCTTTTGTTTTGTAAATATTGTTTTCTGTTTTCGGCTTAATAAATGACTCCATAGCCCAACAGCAAGGCACTGGATCTGCAAAAAGAGTCCTTAGAGCATCACAGGGACGACTCTATCCCCCCATGGAGCCTAATGTTACCGACATTTCTTGTAAGGAGGGATAAATGCAAAGGAGCGGGTAAAAACCCACTTATCCTAAGTTTGGGACGCAAAATGCGCCTGTGGTTAAGCGGCAAACGAATCTGGACGGTAGGGATCAGTGCACCCATATCAATGGTGCACATTGGATTCCGGATCCCCCTCACCTTTCT